>OVBI01001299.1:0-37232 GCA_900406495.1 Sisymbrium altissimum | reverse complement strand
CTAAGCATGGCTTTCCTCCGCAGTCTTCTCAGCGACCATCTCAGCAAGGCCGCCAGCACCCACATTGGTCCCTGTGAAATCCTCAACACCAACCTCCTTGGCCGAGCTGTCAAGAGAGACATCTCCGCAAGAGCGAGAAGCTGAAGGTGAGGATCCGAAAGAGGGAGCAAGGCACCCACGGAGCTCATCGATCACGCGATCTACATTTCCCTCAAAGCCGCTAAAATCCACCTTCAACTTTTGGTTGTTCTCACGCTCCTCTGCAATCTCCATGGGATCATTCTAGTCAAAGATCTGAATCACAACAGAGTTACAAACTCCCATCACATAGCAAGACTCGGAATTGCGACTTGAAACCAATCGATCAATCAAAGACAGTGCCTTGCCCTCACAAGCTCGACTCTTGTCCATGGCCGCCTTGTAACCATCGCGCCAAGCTCTCTTGTGCTTCACCCTGAAAGCAGTTTCCTTCTCCGCGAGCTTGTCTTCCAACTCCGTAACCCAGGCCGCAAGCTCACCATTGGAGTTGGTAAGGCGAGCAGCACGCAGAGCATTGGAGTTCGCCTCCTCATTCGCATCAGCCACCTCATTACCAAGCTTCATCCAACTTTTCCCTTAGAGGATCTTGCTCACGTTTGGCATTAGTCTCTTTGCGCCCAGCCTTGAAGATCTCTTCCTCACACTCATGCACTTCCTTGTTAAACAATGATAGGAGCTGCGGAGAGCAAACAAGTAATGAGGAAGCAAAGATCAAGATATTGTAACATAACAATTAACGGAAAAACATTTACCTTCATGGAGCATTGAGCAAAATTGGAGTACGCCTTCTGGGCATGCAAGGTCTTAAACGGATGGGACGGTCTTCAGGATCCTTGATCATCGAGACGAGATCCACGCAATGCACTGTGCTCCAAAAAAGATTTTTTGACTCATCGATCATCACCTTGTAGATTTTAGCCTTCCTCTCCGAAGAAGGAGCAGACTGAGCTGGACCTTTCAGCTTCTTCACGCTAGGACCGCTACGACCACCACCCTTCTTAGGAAGGGATGTGCTCCTCTTTGTCCCATGCGGGTTCCAAACATCGATTAGGTCACTGGAAGCAGCAGCAAGGCCAGACACGATTTGCTTACGAACCAGAGGAGGCGGTGGCAGCATTGCTTGGATTGAAGCAGGAGGAACGTCGCCGGTTTTCCCCTCAATGTCCGCAGCAACCTCAACGCCAATCTTTTCCTCGTCAGGAAAGGTCACATGTGGCTCGGGACCTCCCGAAGTTCCTTCCGTATCATCGACGTCCATCTCAGTCAAAGCATGGATCATCGGTTCTTCAGCATGAGGAGAGGTACCCGAAGACGCAGTAGGAGGATGAAAAGATTTCCTCGCATTGGCCAACAATCTCTCACGAAACTCCATGATCCTCAAGACCATAAGAACAACTTCTACAGTGAGAAAGTATAGAGAAGGCAGAGCTCTTTCTCAAAAACCAGAAAACGAGAAGTGAGGAGAGGTGGAGATTTACTTATAGAAAAGAGTGTTGGTCCCACCAAGAAAGGAAATATATATATATATATATTTCCTATTCCGAAAAGGATTCCGGAAACACTTAAAAGTTTTTCCTGAAAACGTAAAAAAATCCTGAAGAGAGCATACAGGCCAAAAGATGGTCGAGCTGGACAAGCAGCATGCTATCCATCGTCCAGACCGGTATACATTTGCCTCCTAAGATCAGCATTAAGCACATAAACATCCCACTCTTACAGCCAGCTCGGTAGGCATGGTGATCAAGTTGGTTTTGTGCAAAAAACTTTCGAAAATTTATCAATAAAGAGCAAGAATTCCAAAATAATAATAAAAAAATTTCTATTCCGAAAAGAATTCCAGATACACTTTAAGTTTTTCACGAAAACGTGAGGAATCGAATAAAGGAGCAAACAAGCCAAAAGTTGGCCGAGCTGGACGAGCAACGTGCTGCCTACAGTCCAGGTCGGTACCATTTGCTCCCAAAAATCCGCATTCAGCACATAAATGCCCCTCCCTCACAGCCAGCTCGGTATTCATGGTGCCCAAGTTGGTTTCGCACGGAAAACTTCAGAAAAACTTATCCTTAACAGTTTTCAGAAAACCTTTTACGAAAGATTTACGAAAATTTTTCGAAAAAAATTTACAAACAAACTGGGACCCTTGGTGACAGCCAGCTCGGTAACACCCTTGGTAACAACCAGCTCGGCATGTTTTGCCTTCGAGCTGGTTTCGTATGAAATGTTTCAAAAAACTTATCACGAATAGTTTTTCAGAAAAAACTTTACGAAAAACTTTAGGAAATCTTGTCTTGAACGAATTTTTGGAAAAAAATTTATAAAAATTTCGAAAAACTTATCATGAACCGTTTTTCGGAAAAACTATACAAAAAATTTCCTTGACTACATTTTTTTCCAACAGGTTTTTCTTAGTAAAACGTATTTAATGAGGCAACATTACAAGCGTATCTACAAACCGATCCTCGCTTCACATGCAAGGCACTTAAGCTCCAATAGTCCTTAAACGTAGAAACAGCATATAGCTTCCTCTCAACAAACAGCTTGGTCATCTTGCGGACATCTCACAAGAAAGTTGGCTCTATCACTCCATAGATCGTATGAACTTTCGAGTCACGGAGTCAAAGTTCTCGAAAAATGGGGGATCATAACATTTTACCTCCTTAATCCCGTACTATACTTCTTAGTCACAACGTCAAGATCATACCCGATATTGACGGGCTGGGGGCTTAAAAGTTGGGGTCAAAACCCATATTTCCATAATTAACAAATAAAATATTTAAATTCGAAAGAAATTTCCGTATTTAGATATAAGTTCAGAAAAAGTTCGTTTTGAACTATTCAACCACCATGAAGATGTCATCCGAATATGTGGTAAACCTACAACAAAGTCCATAGAAATGTCCACCCATGGCATACTAGGAATGGGCAATGGAGTATAAAGTCCATGAGGATGCGACCTGGATTTTGTATTGACGCAGGTGGTGCATTTTGAGCAGAACTTCTCCACGTCTAATTTTTGATGGGGCCAAAAGAGGTGTTCGGCCAGGATGTTGTTTGTTTTGTCCATGCCGAAATGCCCCGTTAGTCCTCCTCCGTGTGCTTCGGGCATGATCATCTCTCACATGGAACTTTGTGGGATGCAAAGCTTCTTATCTTTGTATAGGAACCACTCGTGCTTGTTATACGGCCTGATTGCTCCTCGGTTTCACTGTAGAAATATATCTCCTAGCTCCGGGTCGACCGCATATAGGTCCTTCAGATGGTTGAACCCCATAATATTTGCTTCCATGGTCGAAATCAAGGCATATCGTCAGGACAGAGCATCAGCTACGGTGTTCTCCTTGTCCTTCTTGTATTTGATGAAGTAAGGGAAGGTCTCCACAAACTCCAGCCATCTTGGATGACTCTTCTTGAGATTGTTCTACCCTCTTAGGTATTTGAGTGTCTCGTGGTCTGTGTGGATTATGAATTCCTTACTGAGAAGGTAATGTTGTCATGTCTCCAATGAATGGACCAAAGCATATAACTCCTTGTCGTAGGTAGGATAATTAAGAGTTGCCCCATTTAGCTTCTCACTGACGTAGGCCACCGGTTTTCCTCCTTGAGTCAGTACTGCTCGAATCCCTGTTCCTGAGGCATCACACTCAATTTCAATGGTTTTATTAAAATTGGGTAATACCAGAACTGATGCGTGGGTGAGGCTGCCCTTGAGCTTTTGAAAGGCTGCATCCTGGCTTGGTCCCCATGTGAATGCCACGTCCTTCTTGATGACTGCGGTCAGGGGTGTGGCAATGGTACTGAAAACTTTTACGAACCGCCGGTAAAAAATGGCCAAGCCATGGAAGCTTTGTACATGTCCGATTGAGGTGGGTGTCGGCCATTTTTGTATAACCTTTATCTTTTCTTGGTCAACCTTCAGTCCCCTGTGCACTTACAACAAATCCTAAAAAAATCAGCTGATCAGTGTAAAATACGCATTTCTTAAGGTTGGCATACAACTTTTCCAGGCGCAAGGTTTCAAGTACTTGTTCAAGATGGACCAAATGATAATCTAAGCATGTGATATATACTAAGATGTCATCAAAGTTCACAACAACGAACTTACAGATGAAGACTCTCAGAACGTGGATCATCAGCCTTATGAATGTGTTGGGTGCGTTGGTCAGGCTAAAAGGCATGACTAACCACTCATATATACCCCTCTTGGTCTTAAAGGCGGTCTTCCATTCGTCTCCTTCTTTCATCCTAACCTGGTGATATCCACTCTCAAGGTCAATTTTAGAGAAAATAGTAGCACCACTTAATTAATCAAGAATGTCCTCTAGCTGGGGAATTGGATGGCGGTATTTGACTATGATGTTGTTGATCGCTCAGCAGTCCACACACATCCTCCAGGTTCCAACTTTCTTTGGAACCAAAATGACTGGCACGACACAAGGACTTAAGCTCTCTCCGACGTATCCATGTCGCATGAGTTCTTGGACTTGCTTCTCTAGCTCTTTAGCATTTTCAGGATTGACTCGTTAGGCCAGTCGGTTGGGAAGAGGAACTCCGGGAATGAGAATGATCCGATGTTCGATTCCTCGGATGGGTGGAAGTCCAGCCAATATCTCTTCCGGAAAAACGTCATGGTATAGGTCCAACAGCTTCCTGATCTCCTCGGGATAGTCTGCTGCTTCTGTCCCTGCAAGGTATTCTTCCTTAAAGATCATTAGTAATACCCGTTCATTCATTTCTAGAGATTTAATGACCTTACAAGGGGAAATGAACAGGTTGGTTTTACTTATCTTGTCGGCTTTAGCCCCTTTATCCATGGCTTTCTGCAGCTCGTGGGCTTCGTAAGGAAATAAAGGCGCCTGGTTGTGCTTTATGTTGTTGTGGTCGAAGCTATAATAGTTGGTCCAACCGTTGTGCAGACTTTCTTTCTCGAACTGCCATGGACGTCCTAAAAGAATGTGCCCAGCTTGCATTGGCACCACGTCGCATGTCACCTGGTCGGCATACTTGCGGATGCTGAATGGGACAACGACCTGTTTGCTTATCCGGAGCTCCACCTTATCGTCTAGCCATTTCAACCGGTACGGATGAGGATGCTTAGTCTTTTTTACACCTAGCTTGTCCACCAGATACTTGCTGGTTATGTTGGTGCATGATCCTCCATCGATGGTTAAGCTGCAGATTTTGGACTGGACGGTGCACCGGGAGTGGAAAATTTTTTCTCGCTGCATTGTCTCCGGTTTGAACAGTGCCCTGAGTGCATCAAGATATCTCCCACGTCTGGATAGTCGACAACCTCATCGTTGGTTTCCTCCATGGTTCCCTCGGCCTCATCGCAAGATTCGATTTCACTATCGTCGCGTAGAATCATTGCCCATTGGTTTGGGCATTCCCTCGCGTAGTGACCCTTGCCTTGGCATTTAAAACAGGTTACATCTCGAGCTAGTGTGGCCGGAGATGTGTTAGAGACGCGCTTGGTCAATTTATTTGCCTCCGGAGTTGGTTTCCTTGATACGGGCTCTATGGCTTTGCCTTTGACAAAGCTATGTGCTGGTGGAGTCAAGTTCAGCTTTGAACGGTTGAGAGATGAAGTCTTTCTTTTGATATGCTGTTCAGCTTGCACAGTGAGATGAAGGAGCTCATCGAGGTCGCCATAGGGTTGGCGTTCCACTTTTCTGTTGATGCGGTCCTGAAGGCCATCGAGAAACTGTGCCATGAGAGTTTCTTGGGAATCTGATACTTCCAGCCGATTCTTGAGGGTTTCAAATTCTTCAAAGTACTCTTCGACCGTCTTAGAACCCTGAGAAAGCTTTCAGAATTTCTACCGCAGGTTGCGGTGGTAATAAGATGGCACGTATCTCTTTCGGAGGTGAAAGCTCATATCTTCCCACGTGATGACTTGGAGAAGTCTACGTCGTCACCGGTCTGCTACGTCTCAGTCCCACCATGCCAAAGCGTTGTCCGTGAGCTGAGCAGCTGCTTGGGAGACTGCGTGTTGGTCGGAATAATCATAGTGCTCGAAGATGTAATTCATACGTCGTTCCCAATCGAGGTAAGCCTCCGGGTTGATCTTGCCCGCAAAGGTAGGTGGTGCAAGTTCAGGTCTTTGCCCCCGTGTCTAGGATCGTCGTCGCGGTCGTTCTCGGTCATTTCGGGGTGGCCCGCGATGTCATGTATTAGCCGGGTCGTGACGCCTATTGCATCATGGGTCATGGTTGGGATCATCGTGATCATCCCGATGCATTCCTGGGCCATCGTTACAGCGTCTCCGGGAAGCTCGGCTATCGTAGTCCGAGTAATCGGGTTCAGCATTTTGCCGGTTGTTGACTTGGATGATACAGTTGGGCAGTCCTTCAATGGCTGCCATGATTTGTGCCAACTGCTCACGTGCATTATCACCTGACATAGAAATAAAGTTTTATGTGAGTTATAAATGAACCGAAATAATGTGAATGATATGTAATAGATTGGTCGTGATTGACAGAAAATTATTTACGGAATGATTGATTGAATGGAGCTCTGATACCAGATAATACAAACCCCGGAATGGAAGTTTGTTTTATGGACGATGGAGACTATGCCGGCCGTACGGCTCCTGCCGGTTAGTCTGATAGAAATGGTCGATGAATCGCGAGATCGACGATGGGATCACGCTGCTGGCCGTACGGCTCTTTTCGGATGATCAAGGATGGTCGAGTCATAACGATGGATGGAATCGATGGTCGCCACACGGTCCGGTGGGAAGGGCCGTGATAAGACTATGAGAAATCCCGTATTTCTCTAAAGGCACGAAGTGCTTTTAAGAGTTTTCTTAAGAAGACAATTCGGTGTTTTATTATCAAAGTTGTGTCCAAAGTATAAGGCTGCAGTGGGACTTATATATTGGCCGTCAGTTATGCCCTTCGTGGAGTCTTGAATCAGATTATAAATTTATTCTAACTATTAAAAATGGCAAACATTTTGCCTTACTCTACGAACGATATTTATTCAAACAGCTAACAATGCCTTAAAGAAATAAATCAAAGGGAAATCATGCTAATCGTTCGTCCAAAAATAAAACAAATGGAAATGATTACCTTGACTTACCTTGGCGTGATGATCAATGAAGACTGGAATGAATCGGGTCGAGAATGCGGCCTTGAGCTCATGCGCGTGTTACGAAAAATAAGGAAAATCCGTGTGAAGTGTGTACGTCCCTTGGTCGGTCCAAATCATGTGAATGATTTGGTCGGTTGAATATTTTAGTTGGGCCGATGTTTAAGTCCTTTAGCCCGAGGGTATCTTCTTCTGAGGCTCGGTCAGTAATTCACACGATGTTTGGCCTAGTCGCGTCTCGGCCGTTTGTTGCCGCGTCCAGATGAGAGTCTTGAATGTTGCTTGATTTACCCGCGTCTCGGTACTTGGCTCTCGCGTCTCGATGATCATCCTGCGCGTCTCAGGTGTTGCTGCCTGCGTCCCGATAGTGTTGTCCTGCATATCAAGACTTAGCGCCCGCGTCTCGATGATCCTCCCTTGTGTCTCAATGGTCTTATTCCGAGTCTCGATAGTTATAGTCCGCGATTGTCTTCGCCCGTGTCCTGACAGACTTTCCTCACGTCCCGATACTCATTTTGCTCTGGCTAGGTTTTCTGGCCTTAGAGATACACATTTGAGTTAATCTTATAGGCAATTCATCAACCTTCTTTTCAGCGATCAGGTTTGCCACAGCCCCAATCAAGACCATTCCAACCAGGCGGTCGAGACCAAATCAAGACAATTCCAACCAGGTGGTCGAGACCATTGATATGTTCAGGCGCGGGAACACTTCAGGAGAATTTCAACGAAGCCGTGGCAAACCTGATCGCTGAAAAGGAGGTTGATGAATTGACCGAAAGATTAACTCAAATGAGTATCTCTAAGGCCAAGAAACCTAGCCAGTCTGAGCAAAATGAGTATCGGGACGTGAGGAAAGTTTATCGGGATGCGGGCGAAGACTATCAGGATGCAGACTATAACTATCAGGTCGCGGAAAAATACCATCGGGACACAAGGGAGGATCACCGAGACGCGGGTGCTAAGTATCGAGACGCAATAACTAATTATCGAGACGCAGGTAAATCAAGCAATGGCCAAGACTCATTAGGACGCGGCAACAAACGACTGAGACGTGACTGGGTCAAACATCAGGCCAATTACTGACCGAGCCTTGGAAGAAGAAACCCTTTGATTATTTTTTGGACTAACGATTTGCGTGATTTCCCATTGATTTATTCCTTTAAGGTATTATTAGCCATTTCAATAAATTTCGTTCGTAGAGTAATCTGACTCAAGACCCGAGGAAGTGTATATCTGACGAACAATATACAACTCTCACTGTAGCCTTGTACTTTGGAGACAACTTTGATAATTAAACACCGAATTTTCTTCTAAAGAAAAGTCTTAAAAGCACTTCGTGCCTTTAGAGAAATCTCGGATTTCTCATAGTCTTATCACGGACCCTCCCACCGGACCGTGTGGTGACCACCGATTCCATCCATCGTTATCACTCGACCATCATTGATCATCCGGAAAGAGCCGTACGGCCAGCCGAGTGTGTTGGGAATGTCCTGAAATCAATTGTACTTACTCTTGTTAAAGTCATAAAGTCGAGGTTTGACAATCGTATAATATTAGGTGGTTATAATATATTACTAGAAACCGCTTGTAATCTATAGATTGAGAATCTGTTACTAATATTTTACGATCCTACAGGGTCACACACCTAAGAAAACTGGATCAATAATATATTGGGTTTAAAGTATAATTAATTCATATATGTTGTATATATATATATATATATATATATACAAAAGTGAGAAGCAATAATAATAACAATCTCTTATTATTAAATGTTGGCCTCGGCCCATCGACGTTTAACGCATTAGATGCGTGAGTAGTCTTTATATAACAGTAATTATTATTATTGTTTTCGACGGCTAAGCCTGAAATGAACAGTTTGTCTTGTCTTGAGATTTGATCTCTGTGGCATTAGCATCCCGTTTCGATGTAGTTTGTGTATGTGTGGATACCGGTAGAGGTACGACACTTGGAGTGCTCAACAACCTCGGTTTATTTTACTCTTTTTTCCGCTGCAAAACATCCAGGTCTTTTGAAACCCTATATGTAGATTTATTTCAGTATTTACATGAGATCTTAACATATGGATTCATAAGTTAGTTTATAAATCATTTATAAATAGGTATGAATTTCTACAGTGATATCAGATCTTACTTGCATATTATTGATTTTAAATTTAGTTTGATGTATATATATGATATAAATGTAATTAGTTCATGAATCGTATTGGTGTGAATATTTATTTTGATTAAATTCAAGTTCATAAACTGAAATTACAAGATACGCACATCCAGATTAAATATCAACTGTCAAGCATGTAAACCAATAATTTGATTATAGACATTTTGTGTTTGGACGTGCTTTGCATATTTGATCGTACATGGCTCTTATTATAATATATATATATATATATCATGCATGAATTTGATTAAATCGAGAACTCACATATTATGGTAAAGCATGATGTTTTACCTTTTAGTGTAAATATAATATTTGCATGAATGTATATGAGATCGTCTATCTAAAAGAAAAAGCTTGAAGTCACAATCGTTCTGATTCTAGTTCTTTTTCTTTAATGTTTAATTAAAGTTTTAGTTTGATTAGGATTTAAATAAAATTATACTAAAATTATCTGATAAATGATTATTCATTTTAATTAGATTAAAATTAATTAATTATTTATATTAATTATTTATAATCCAGCAAAAATATATATAAGATATATATCTAATTATATTTATTTTAAATAAGATATAAATTTTAAATATAAAAAAATTGGATTAAAATTAATTCCTCAATTAATATCAAATATTTAGATGTTTCTCCAATCTTATCAACTATCAAGGCTTGTTTGGTTGTATGATGGGATTACTAAGTAAGGTGTCTGCAATTACAAAAGTGAGGTATATGGTAATGATTACCATATGAATTAAGATTGGTTTACTTGACTAAGCTATCAAAATGGTTTTGGGCTTAGAGGCATATGTTAGATTTGACATAAGATGTCTTCTAACAACCAAGAGTTATATTCTATATAATTAATAAGGTGTTGTTTACCTAAATAGCTGGATATTCGAGAGATGAGCCAAAGCTCACTTGGATTCTAGTGAAATATGGATCTTGGATTATTATATTCAATTTGAGGAAAACTATTGTTTGAATATAATATGAGTTTTCTTAAGTGTTAAGATTCTCTTATTCCTGAACATCATTTTAATTTTTATATTCTTCATTTCCAGAAATGTCAACTCCTCACAGCTCGTTTTCATTGTGATCCGTCCTTGAGAAGGAAAAACTGAATGGATTGAATTTCCTCGAATGCTATCGAAACCTGAGAATTGTTCTCAAACAGGAGAAAAAGGACTATGTCTTAGAAAAGGTTCTTCCTGAAAAACCTAAGACCAATGTTCAGCATGTAGAGAGGAATGCTTATGATAAGCATGTCAGTGATAGGATTGATGTGTGTTGTCTAATGTTGGCGACCATGAACACAGACTTGCAGAAGCAATATGAGAACGTGGATTCACCAATTGACATGATCACTAACCTGAAAGGAATGTTTTAGGAGCAAGCACGAACTGAGAGATACCAAACGGTTAAAACTCTCATTGAATGCAAGCTACCGAAAGATAGTCTAGTTAGAACACATGTCATTAAGATGATGGGTTATATTGATAACTTGGCAAAACTGGATTGTCCTATCAGCCAAGAGTTGGTAACTTACCTCATTCTGCAGTCATTGCCGTCAAGCTTTGATCAGTTTTCTATGAACTACAACATGAACAACTTGGCGAAAACTTTGACAGAGTTGCATGTGATGCTTAACCCAACATCAAGAAGGATGCCCCACATGTGCTTATGGTACAAAAGGGTAAAAAGTTTAAGAAACAAGGTAAGAACAAAGGAATGAAAAGACAAGCTGGTTTGCGAGTCCGAGCAAGTCTGACTCAGCTCCTAACTCCAAGCCTGGTCCTTCTGATGTTTACAAGTGCCATTATTGTAATGGTACCGGGCATTGGAAAAGAAACTGCAAGAAATACTTGGAAGATCTGAAAAAGAAGAAGACTTTCGAAACTTTATCTTCAGGTATTTATGTTATAGAAGTAAATGTTACTACTTCTAGTTCTACTTCTTGGGTATTGGATACCGGTCGTGGTGCTCATATTTGTACAAATATGCAGTGCCTAAGCAACAGTAGAATTTTGGAGAAAGGACAAGTGGACCTGCGCGTGGGAAATGGAGCAAGAGTTGCTGCATTAGCTGTAGGAACATTTCATTTGTCTTTGCCTTCAGGCATGGTTTTAGAACTTAAAAATTGCTACTATGTACCTGCTATAAGCAGAAATATTATTTCTATTCCTTGTTTGGATTTGGAAGGATTTCAATTTTCGATTAAAAACAAGTGTTGTTTATTTGATCATTCGGATATTTTTTATGGTAGCGGTCCATTAGAGAATGGACTTTATATTCTAAACCAAATTATGCCTGTCTATAACATTAGTACCAAAAGATTCAAGTCAAATGACACGAATCAAACTTTTCTTTGGCATTGTCGTTCGGGCCACATAAATGAGAAGCGCATTCAAAAGCTTCATAGTGATGGAGTTTTGAGCTCATTTGATTATGAATCATTTGAAAAGTGTGAATCTTTTTTTATTAGGAAAAATGACTAAGGCTCCTTCTACTGGATACAGTGAAAGAGCTAAAGATATGTTGGAACTCATACATAAAGATGTATGTCGACCAATGAGTATAAATGCTAGAGGAAACTATCAGTACTTCATCACATTTACTGAGGATTTCAGTAGATATGTTTATGTTTATCTAATGAAACATAAGTCTGAATCTTTTGTAAAGTTTTAGGAATTTCAGAATGAAGTACAGAATCAGCTTTACAAGAAAATCAAAGCCCTTCGATCTGATCGAGGTGGAGAATATTTGAGCCAAGCATTCAATGATCATCTAAGAGAGTGTGGAATCGTTTCACAACTCACTCCTCCAGGAATACCACAGTTGAATGGTGTATCCGAAAGGAGAAATCGAACATTATTAGATATGGTTCGATCTATGATGAGTCATGCAGATCTTCGATTATCCTTTTGGGGATATGCTCTCGAAACGTCTACGTTTACGCTAAATAGATGTCCATCAAAATCAGTTAAAAAGACGCCATATGAGATGTGGACAGGAAAAGTTCCAAGTTTGTCTTTTCTGAAAATTTGGGGTTGTGATGCTTATGTTAAAAGGACGTTTACCGATAAACTCGGACCCAAATCTGATAAATGCTATTTTGTTGGTTATCCTAAAGAAACCAAAGGTTATTACTTTTACAATCATACCGAGAAGAAATTGTTTGTTGCTCGTAATGGTGCTTTTCTAGAGAGGGAATTTCTTTCCAACAAAAGCAGTGGAAGTAATGTATCTCTCGAAGAAGTTCGAGAATCACAGGAGGATGTTTGTACTTATGATGAAGAACATCAGTTATATTTGCGAAGAGTCGTATAATCGACACCTGTGGAACCTGAGGTACGTAGGTCCGTAAGGACATGTCACGAACCTGATAGATTTGGGGTTTGGGTGACAGATTATCATGAATTATTGATTATAGAGAGTGATGAACCTACGTCATTTGAAGAAGCAATGATGGGCTCTGACTCCGAAAAGTGGCTGAAAGCGGCAGAATCCGAAATAGACTTCATGTCAATAAACAAAATATGGACTTTGGTTTATTTACCTGATGGTGTCAAAACCATTCAGTGTAAATGGATTTTCAAGAAGAAAATAGACATGGATGGTAATATACAGATATACAAAGCTAAATTTGTGGCAAAAGGTTACAAGCAAATTCATGGTGTAGACTATGATAAAACCTATTCCCCAGTTGCAATGCGTAAGTCCATTCGGATTCTCCTAGCAACTGCTGCTTATTATGATAATGAGATTTGGCAGATGGATGTGAAACAGCTTTCCTTAATGGAAATCTCGAAGAGGATGTGTACATGACACAACCCGAAGGTTTCACAGTCCCTGGAAGTGGTGGGAAAGTATGCAAGGTGCAACGTTCCATTTATGGTTTGAAGAAAGCATCTCGGAGTTGGAATCTTCGTTTTGATGAGGCAATCAAAGAGTTTGATTTCATTAGAAACGAAGAAGAACCATGCGTTTACAGGAAGACTAGTGGGAGCGCAGTTGTTTTCTTAGTGTTGTATGTAGATGACATACTTCTCATGGGGAATGATATTCTGATGCTTAATTCTGTAAAGACATGTGAGAAGCCGCATACATTCTTGGAATAAGAATCTATAGAGATAGATTAAATAAGTTTATTGGATTATGTCAAGATACTTATATAGATAAGGTCTTGCATAGGTTCAAAATGCATTATTCCAAGAAAGGGTTTCTACCTATGTATCATGGCATAACTCCCAGCAAGACTCAGTGTTCTTCAACACATGATGAACGAGAACACATGAGTAGAATTCCATATGCTTCTGCTATAGGTTCTATCATATATGCCATGCTCTGTACTCGTCCAGATGTTTCATGTGCTTTGAGCATGACAAGTAGATACCAATCTGATCCAGGTGAGAGTCACTGGATAGCAGTAAAAAATATTCTTAAGTATTTGAGAAATACTAAAGACAAGTTCTTGGTCTATGGAGGAAGTGATGAGCTTGTTGTGAGTGGTTATACGGATGCTAGCTTTCAGATGGCAAAGATGATTTCCAATCACAATCTGGTTTCATCTTTTGTCTTAACAGAGGAGCAGTGAGCTGGAAGAGTTCTAAGCAAGGCACTGTAGCAGACTCTACAACTGAAGTTCAAAATATATTGCCGCTTCTGAACCAGCAAAGGAAGCTGTTTTGATTCGAAAGTTCATTACTGAATTAGGTGTGGTTCCTAGTTGTTCTAACCCAGTGGATCTTTATTGTGATAACAATGGAGCCATCTCACAAGCGAAAGAACCTAGATCCCACCAGAAATCCAAACACGTTTTGAGGAAATTTCATCTTATTCGTGAGATTATCGATAGAGGAGATGTGAAGATTAGTAGAGTCTCAACGGATGCAAATGTTGCAGATCCATTGACCAAGCCCCTTCCATGAGAGTCACACTGCGGCTATGGGCATTAAATTTTTTAAGATGTGATCTTAGTTATACTGGGAGTTTTTCTTTTTATGATATGATGTTCATGTATTATATACATTTGGTTATGCTTTAAATTAATGAAATTTGTTTCAGACTTATTTGATTATTCAATGTTTAAATAAAAGTCCCAAAATAATTTATATCATTCTTATAAGTCATCAAGTACCTGACTTGATCATGAAACCCAATAAGTAAAAGATGAAATAACTTATTTGTGTCCCTAGTCAAGGTTATTAAAATGGGACGTTAATAACTGAGAATGACTAGCATGTGAGGTGACTGATGGTTAAGTTTCATGAAGCCATTTAATATATTGTATTAAAATCAATCACATAGATTTGTGTTGGGGAACACATTATCAGACTGACCCGCTATGAGAACTCTACAACATTGTTATATGAGTGTCATAAGAGTTTCTCATTAAGACTGTAGAGTGTAGTCCTTTGACCTGAGTTCGTCATGATTTCTTACTGATGTATTGGTTCACTTTAACATTGGCAAACGTCAGCCGTAACATGTAATTATAAAGGCATTGATTGGGTGTTCTATAAAGTTTGTAAGAAACAGGGATGAAACAAGATGAAACTTGTCCCTCCTATATAATAGGAGATAGATATCTCTTGGCCTATCGAAGATTTGATACTAAAAAAATGCATGGCCATGCTCAAACGAGGTGAATGTCAATCGTTTGTGTAATCAGTATAAATCAGACTTCGATAACCATGATCTAGTTAAATAAGGATGACACAGTTTCTAGCTTTATGCTGAGATCGAGATATAAGTGACAAATGAATTATGGGAATAGATGATTCCAGTACAAGGGAGAGATTGTTGGGAATGTCCTGAAATCAATTGTAATTACTCTTGTTAAAATCATAAAGTCCAGGTTCGACAATCGTATAATATCAGGTGGTTATAATGTTTTGCTAGAAACCGCTTATAATCTATAGATTGAAAATCTATTATTAATATTTTACGATCTTACAGAATCACATACTTAATCAAATTGGATCAATAATATATTGGATTTAAAGTATAATTAATTCATATATGTTGTATATGATATATATATGCAAACGTGAGAAGCAATAATAATAATGATCTCTTATTATTAAATGTTGGGCATGGCCCATCGATATTTAACGCATTAGATGCGTCAGTACTCTTCTTTATATAAGAGACAAAGAGACTTGTAATTATTATTATTGTTCGACGGCTAACCCTAAGACGAACAGTTTGTCTTGTTTTGAGATTTGATCTCTACGGCATTAGCGTCCCGTTTCGATCTAATTAGTTTGTGTGCGTGTGGAAACCGGTAGAGGAAAGACACTTCGAGTGCTCAACAACCTCAGTTTGTTTAACTCTTTATTCCGCTGCAAAACATCCAGGTATTTTTAAATCCTATACCTAGATTTATTACAGTATTTGCATGAGATCTTGACATATGAATTCATTAGTTAATTTATAAATCGTTTATCAACCGGTATGAATTCCTACAGAGTGATCCCATCGTCCATCTCGAGATTCATCTACTATTTCTATCGGACTAACCCGCAGGAGTCGTACGGCCGGTGATAGTCTCCATCGTCTATAAAACAAATCTCCGTTCCAGGGTTTCTATTAGAGATGGATTGTGTATGGGACGGCTTTTATGGCGTTAAGCCATGGTGTTCCCATTACGGCGCTTTAGATCGTAGGATGGCTACCGAGAATATTACCATTCGATGCCTGCAGCTGTAGTGACTGGGAGAGCGATTGTTCATTGATTCATGGTTATGCCTTTCGAAAAACTCGTCAATGGCCTATGTTCGTCGACCAGCTCGTACAAATTTGTATCCATCTTATCTAGGGTTTCTCGATAGGTAATGTTTACTTTACTTCCGGTGTCGATAAGTACCCTAGATACGTCATGATCAGCTATCGTGAGTTCGATCAAGAGTGGATCGTCATGGGGATGGATGACCCCTTATGCCTCCGATTTCTCGAAGACGATCTCTTCCTTAGTTTTGGTCTTTGATTCCGATCAGTCGAAATCTATTCTTGTCTTGCGTTTAGAATTGGGATCCTCCGATAATTGTGTTGACGATTCCTTCAGAGGATTTTTGGGAATGCCCTAGGTAATGCAAACTCCGGAACAGAGGTTTCCAAATGGTCGATGAAAGGACTATTGCCAGCTGTATGGCACTTGCGGGTTAGTCCGATAGAAGTGGTCGATGGGATTTGGAGTGATCGGTGGGTTCAGACGGCTGGCCGTACGGCACTTTCCAACGGAACAATGGATGGTCGGATGGAATACGATGGTGGAAGCTAGAATCGCCACAAAGTGTGGTGAAAGAGGCGGTGATAAGACAATGATAAATCCCAGATTTCTCTAAGGCACGAAGTGCTTCGTTTTCTTTATAAGAAAGTTCGTCACTTTTATATCAAAGGTAAAAATTACACAAGGCTGAAGAGGTACTTATAAACTCTCTGTCAGCTATGCCCTTTTAGGAGTCTTTGAAACAAATTACAAAATTATTCTATGAATTTAATTTGGTTAACAATCTAGCCAATTCGATAAGTTGTTACCCACTGCAGCTCTTAAAAGGGTTGTGAGTGTCCGGTTAGTCACTTCAGTCTGTCCATCCGTTTGTGGGTGGCAAGAGGTCAAGAAAAGGATCTTTGTGCCTAACTTACTCCACAAGGTTCTCTAGAAGTGACCTACGAACCTGGGATCTCGATCGGATAAAATGGTCTGTGGCAGTCCGTGTAGCCTTACAGCTTCTCGAAAGAACCGGTCAGCTACTTGTGTTGCGTCGTTTGTCTTTTTGCACGGAATAAAGTGTGCCATCTTTCTGAAACGATCCATTACCATGAATATAGAATCCTTTTACCTGATGTTTGGTAAACCTACAACAAAATTCATAAAAATATCTAACCATGACATATTAGGTACAGGTAAAGGGGTGTATAATCCGTGAGGATGCGACCTGGATTTGGCATTTAGGCAGGTGGTGCATTTTGAACAGAATCTCTCCACGTCTCTCTTTTGGTGCGGCCAGAAAAAGTGCTCGGCCAGGATGTTTTTGGTTTTGTCCATGCCAAAGTGACTCATTAATCCTCCTCCGTGGGCTTCTTCTTAGTATCAGTTCACACATATAACTTTGTGGAATACATAACTTCTTGTCTTTAAACAGGAACCACTCGTGCTTGTAGTATGGTCCGGTGGCTCCTCGATTGCATTGTTGGAAGATTTCTCCAAGTTCGAGATCTTCCTCATATAGCCCATTTAGACGGTTAAATCCCATTGTTATTGCCTCCATGGTTGATATCAAGGCGTGTGTGGGAACCTGAATTCACCTCAATATATTTGTAACATCCCTATCCCAGCCCAAAAACCTTTTTCTTAACAACGTCCCACATTGGAAGTTTATGATTTTAACCTCTCTCTTCCTTCCCTATATAAGGAGCTTCATCCCTTCTCTTTTTCTTCACCAAGTCAAAGCAGTGCTTTGCCCAGTGGTCATTTATTGTCGGATCATCCGACGACCAAATCACTGGTAAATCTTTTTGGTGAATTTTTCCGGCGAGTTTTGCTAAGTTTCCGGCGAGCTTCCAGTCAAGTTTCCGGGAAATTCTTGCGAGCCTTTTAGTAAGTTTTTCATCTCCTTCCTCTTTCTGTTCTTGTCCTTATCTAGATTTGTTCGATTTTAGTTTAGTCTAGGTCAGTTTAGGTAGATTGAATAGGTTCGGGTTTCCGAGTCTGGGTCTGGGTCGGGTCGGGTCCGGTTTGACTGGTTTGACTGGTTTAACCGTTGACTTTGACCAGTTGACTAGTTAACCAATGACCGCTGTTCAAAGGCGTTTCTCACTCGATTTTTTTGTGCTGATTTCAGTTTTAGCATCCGTTTGAACATTCGGAGTTCAGAAGCCGCAGTTATCATCCGTTTTGGCTAAGGTGAGGGCTTTTCGCAGAGTTCCGTACGTTCGTCTAGAACGCCTTAGATGGAATCTTATACTAAATGTGATCCGTTTCTCTGGTCGAGTCTAGGTAGTTTTGATTGTTAATTTGGAGATAGGAATATAGATGATTCAACCCATTTGATTGTGAATGTTAAAATGATAATTGTTTGTTTTATAAATAAATATATTTATATATACCTATATATATATCATACGAGTAATTGAGCATGTTAGAGTTTAGAGATTGTGGGGGTACAGAGACGGAATTCTGTACTAGCTACCCCTTGTGTGAGAGGGGGTATGGGCAGCCTAGTCGATCTGCTGTCCAGTGCCTTAAGATCAATAAATCGTCAAACCCGGCGGTATGAGTGGGCACTATCCCATACTGACCTCCTAGTGGGAGGGTGTTGATGGTCACTGGATCCGTTCGTAGGGTTTGTTGATTACCCATTGGGTACTTTAGGTGCGATGTTTGTTCATGTTTAGTCTGTTTTCTGTATTTGGAGTGCTATGACTGGAACTGTGTTTTCTGTGATTAGCATCCCCAACCTCAGTGAATGACTCCCCTGTTGCTCACCCCCTCTTTCTTTCCTTTTCAGGTGAGACAGACAAGTAGGTTTCTGCATTGACGATTCGGGTGCTTCTTTGGGATTTTTACGTTTTATTTGTATTTTTTTTAGACATTTAGCACTTGAGGTATTTTAATTAGGAGACATTGAGCATTTGAGTTATTGGAGGCATGAGATGTGGTTAGTGACACGCCTTTCTCGAGTGAGGATGAGACGGGTGTTACAGTATTTTTGGAAAGTTGTTAATATGAAAATCCGAGAATCTTGCGAGAGAAAACAAAAAGTAAAGAGAAAGATCGAAAAAGGAAATTAGGTAAAAAAGAGAACGAACATTTATTGCTAAATTGTGTATTGCGAATGTATTCAATGTTCGAATGTGTTCCAAGAGGTAGAGATCGATCCTTATTTATACTAAGACATCCTAAGTCCTAAACAGCCTAAGTTTCGATATGGGAGAATGGTCTTTTCCATAAATCTTCGAAGAAACTTCTAGAACCTTCTGTAAGTCGGTTTCAGCCCTTTTCAGTCCATCCTTCCAGCTCGGCCCAATTCTATCCCTCGTCAGTGGTTTTCTCCGGTTTGTTTTAAGTTAACATCTCTATTTTCTTTGATAGACAAAACATCGCGATGTTTCGAGAAACTTGCGAAAACATCGGTATGTTTACGAAAAGACCATGAAGACGAAGAAATGAGCGAAATGAGACGAAACGAAAGGTGTCAGCCAGCTCGGTCAGCCTTGGTGACAGAATGTACCGAGCTGGCTACTTCCAGGTCCATGATGTCGTCCAGCTAGGTATGCTGAAGGGTGTCGGCATGATGCATTCATCTCGTTTTTATCCTTCCCTTCCTGGAAACCGAGCTGGCTGCAACGCCTAACTTCTGGATGGCATAACTTTCTCGTATAAACTCCATTTGATCTGATTCTTTTTCAAGGAGATTCATTATTGAGTTGAGAACATTTTCCAAGTGGTTTCATGTGCATAAGAATTGTGGTTTGGAAGATACACCTAGATCATTAAACATATGTCCTTTTCAGCTCGGAACTCTCGGAAAGTGTCATTCAGCTCGGTTTCCAGGAAGGGATGGATAAAAACGAGATGAATGCATCATGCTGACCAGCTTGGTATAAAATAGGGAGGATGATACCGAGCTGGATGCATCATGACAGCCAGCTCGGTATGCTGGTACCGAGCTGACAGCTCCGTGCTGTCCAGATTGACGTTCTGTGGTAGATGCTTGGCAAGACATGCAACCAGCTCGGTATGTCAGTTAACTCGGTATAATTAGCTGCCCAAAATACCGAGCTCACTGTCCTCCAAACTTGGTTGATTGCCTTTTACTCGGAAAATCGTAACTCTCGTCGGTTTATCGTAGGAATCGTTCAAAGGATGAAAGGATCGGCCAAACATGCTGATGAGATGTCAGTCAGCTCGATATCATTGGTAGGTCTTGATACCTGAGCTGGCTGTCCTTTTTTTGTACAGCCGATCGTCTTTCGTTCGAAAAATCGCGACTTTATCTGGAAGAATCGCGACTTTATCGGTTTTTTAAAGAATCGTGACTTTATCGGTTTTCTGGAAGAATCGCTCAAAGGACGAAAGGATCAGCCAAACGTAATGTAGAGATGTCAGTCATCTCGGTATCATGAGCAGGTCCTGATACCAAGCTGGATGTTCTTGTTTCGTCCAGCCGGTCGTCCTTTGTTAGATGCATCGCGACTTTATGGGTTTATCAGAAAAACTCTCGAAAGACAGTATTTCATACTTTCATCGCAAAGTTATCAAGGAAATGGTTCAAAATGAACTCTCTCCGAACTCATATCTAAATAAGGAAACTATTTTTCGATATTCAATTATTTTAACCGTTAATTTCTGAAATGTGGGTTTTGACCCCAACATTTTGCCCCCCAGCACGTCAATATCGAGCATGATCTTGACACAGCGATTAAGAAGTATAGTACGGGATTAAAGAGCTAAAATGTTCTGATCCCCATATTTTGGGAACTTTGATTCCGCGACTTGAAAGTTCGTACGATCTTTCTTTGTGACAGAGCGAGTTTTTCTACCGAGCTGATCGAGATTGGATTGAAGCGTTTCTTGAGCTGTTCGCAAGATGGAAGAGGAGACCAAGCTGTTTGCTGAAGGAAAGCTGGATGTCGTCTGTGTGTTTAAGGACTGTCGGAGCTTAAGTGTCTTGTATGCGAAGTGAGTATCGGTTTGAGGATACGCTTGGGATGTTGCCTCATTAAAAACTCTTTACTAAGAAAAACCTTTTGGGGAAAAACGTGATAAAAGAAAAGAGTGCAACGCGTATAAGGGTTTGGAATTGTCTTTATGAAAAACTGTTCAAGTTAAGTTTTCCCAAAGAGATTCTTCCGAAAAACTGTGTCAGTTAAGTTTTTCATAGAAGTTTTTCCGAAAAACTGTTTAAATTAAGTTTTTCCATTGAGGTTCTTCCGAAAAACTGTTTAAGTTAAGTTTCTCATATAAGTTTTTACAAAAAACAGTTTAAGTTAAGTTTTTCCAAATAACAGTTTAAGTTAAGATTTTCGTAGAAGTTTCTTCTGAAAAACTGTTTAAGTTAAGTTTTTTGCGGAATATTTTCCGAAACACTGTTTATGTCCGAAATTGTTTGTAAAAGTTTTCTGAAAAACTGTTCATGCTAAGTTTTTTGAAAGTTTTCGTAAAAGGTTTTCCCAAAAACTGTTAAGGATAAGTTTTTCGAAAGTTTTTTGCGTGAAACCAACTCGTGTAAAATGAATACCGAGCTGGCTGCAAGGGATGGGCGTTCACGTGATGAATGCTGACTTTGGCCAGCATTTCTACCGAGCTGGACGGTAGGCAGCATGCTGACCGTCCAGCTTGGCCAGTTTTGGCTTCCATGCTCCTTTTTTTTTTTTGTTTCTGTAGGTTTTTCGGGAACAAATTAAGTGTTTCTGGAACTTTTCTCAGAATAAAAGGAAATTTTTATTTTGTTTTATTATATACTGGATAAGGACCCGCCTTTTAGGCGGGTAAAAATTAAAAATTAATATTAAAAACCTTGTTAAATTATTTTTTTTAAAAAATATTTTTTATAACTTTAGTTAACAAATCTAAAAAATTACGGATTAAAACTTAAATTATTTTTTTATTTACAATTTAGAATAAAGATTTGTGTGATATGTGGATAGAAAACTATTTAAAATCTACAATTGATAACTCGCGTAGTTAAAATTTATATATTTAAATTTAATATTAAGATTCATGTTAAATTATCCAAAATTTTATTTTATATTTAGCATACATTTATGTATAGGTGATTGTTCGTAATTTTTGGAGGTTTTTGCATACATTTATATATAGGTGATTGTTTCTAACTTTATGGGGTTATGATTTTCTTAAAAAAGTAAATTGTCTTTTCTATTACTTTAATCTTTTTTTGTTTATAATTTTTTTAACCTTTTTATTACTTTAATCCTTTTTAGTTTATAATTTACTTCTTTAAAAATGTAAATTTTTTGTTTGTTTATTTTAATCCTTTTTTATAGCTGACTTTTTTAAAAATGGTAATTTACTTTTTCGATTATTTTTTATTTATAATTTTTTTTCTGTAATTAGTAATTTTATAATTTGATGACTTTTTAAATAATGATAATTTACTTTTTAGATTAATTCTTTTCAAAATTTTTTTTTTCTAATTAGTAATTTTATAATTTTATTTTTTGATACGTCAAAATCTTAAATGATCAAATCGCCACTTGTCACAATCCTATTAATTACTAACCGCCACTTGTCACAATCCTATTAATTAGTAACTTTGAAGATTCAACTTTATATAATAAGATATATATGTTTTTTTAATTCTTTCCGAAAAAACTATTCACGCTAAAGTTTTCAGAAGTTTTTGCATGAAACCAACCCGATTAGCATGTGTACCGAGCTGGCTGTGAGAGTCAGATGCTCATGTGCTGAATGCTGTTCAGGATAAGTTTTTTCCGGAGATTTTTTCGTAAAAGTTTCTCCAAAAGACTGTTCAGGATAAGTTTTTTCGGGTTTTCGATAAAGTTTTTCCGGAAAACTGTTCAAGATAAGTTTTTCCGAAAAACTTTCCAAGCTCAAATCCAAAAGTCAAGTATTGAAGGAGATTGTTGTCTTGTTTTGTTATTTTACCGGTGAACAGTTTTTTGAGTACTGTTCATTAACTGTTCATGTACTGTTTACGGGACCCGTTTTTATCTTCTATAAAAGAAGAGCTCCACTTCCTTTATTCTCACAAGCTTCACCATTTTGTCAAGGTAAAACTCTCTCCCCTCTCTCTTCTTTCTCTCTCTAGGTTTATTTAAAAGACAAAGAAGAAAATGAAGAACGCGAAGAATGCCCTTGAGTTTGTTGAAGGAATGGCGTTTGATCCAACATCTGAGGAAAACAATATTCATTGGGAAGACATTGCCTCCGTGATATACCAGGGTGATGCACCTAGTGTTGGCGAGAGTTTGCATGGCTTTTCTTATACTGATTCTGTCCCCACTTGGAATTCTTCCGGCATTCGTATAAAGCTCGAAGAGCACAATGGATCATTTGAGGTCCCGCGTGTCGCCGAAAAGTTTGTGTTTAAATCTTGTATTAAGAAGGAAGCTGAGTTGATGCGCGAGAAGTTTCCTGACATCGATCCTCCGACATGCTTTAGAACGAAGAAGCGTACCAAGTTCACAGGTTCGAGCTCGTGTGGGGAAAAGAGTATGGCGAGGCTTCGATCATTGTTCCATTTTCCCAAGAGGGTTGAACTCGTGGTGCCTGGCCCAGAGGATCGTTGTAATAAACCTCCTCCCGGCTGTTTTACTGTGTTTGAGTTGTATTTTGATTCTTGTTTCCTTACCTTTCTGATCCCTTCACTAGTGTTGCAGTTTCTTGCAATACATAATCTGGCGAAACATCAGATATCCGCTAGGGGGTTAAGGATCCTGGTGGGAATGATAACCTTGGTCCTCGAACGTGACATTCGCATCGGAGTGTGGCATCTCAAGGGGCTTCTCGAAATCAAGAGAACCAGAGCGGATATGTCGTATTACATCACACCAAAACTTGGCAAGACGATTTTCGCTGGGTATCCTAGCAAAGAAGAATCTTGGCGTAACTATTTCTTTTTCATCAAGGTCAACACGTCCTCGATTGAACCCTGGTTTATCAATGAGATGATAACGCAGTGGTTGGACATTGGTAGCTAACTTTTGGTTGGCTGGGGCAATTGGTGATTTCCCACGTATCGAGCTTTGCTGAGAATGCTAACTATGTTTTTGTGTTTGCAGATCCTCCTCACTTTGGTGTTATTCCTCCAGATCTTTTCAGAGTTTGGATTGCGTTGATCTCTCCGAGAATAGTCTCTTGGGATCATTTGTCATATCTCCGAGCTGCATCCGCGAGGTCTCGGGACAAAGAGTTAGATCTATTTGACTATTCACCCAAACCTCTGAAGAAGATGATCAAAGCAAGGTCGGTCGCTGGCCAAATGAAGTTGCTGGAGAAGGAGTTTGTGGAGTCTGGGGGAGTTGTACCCCGACCTTAACCTGAAGATGGTTTTAAAGAGGGGGAGATACCCAATGTTGAGGAGTGTCCGATTGTTACGGACAAAGGCAAAGGTATTGTCTTGGACCAAGGGAAGTCCGCTGAGGCTTCTTCTGATGGGAAGAAGAAGAAGAAGAAGAGCGGAAACAAGGTTTCCGAGTATAATTTCTATGTCCCGCAGTGTATTATGGACAGCAAGAATCCTGACCCAAGCGAGCTCCTTGGATCATTCCAGCATCCAGGGACAGAGACTGTCCTTACCAGCGAATTCCGGAGGTAGAGCTCCTTCGACAGAATTGCTCGTCGCAGCTTTGGGGTAAGACAAGAACTATCGAGTTACTTTTGTCAATGTTTTGGCTCTATCCACTAACCTTTCCTCTTTTTTCAGCTCATTGCCCATATCACAGATATGGCAATTGGTTACGAAGTAGAAAACGCGTACTGGATGAAGGAAGCTGAAGAATCAAAAAGGGTTGCTGAAGCTACTCGTCTGAGGAACGAGCTTGAAATGGCCCTCAAGAAGTACTACCAATAGTGTTTCACTTAAAACGAACTACAAATTTACTTGATCCCCTAGAATTGGGGCACGTAGGCAACTTGTCCCATGATAAGTTCAGCTACTTCAAAAAAAAAACAAAGTTTTTCAGCGGAGTGGGAGTGCATACATAGCCATTCCCACACTCGAAAAAATGCCCCTGACTCAAGTTTTCCCGAAACATTCAGAAAACTCTACATGTCCAAACATCGATTTTCCCAAAGAAATTCCGAAAAATCCCACAACACATCGACTAAACTTCCCTTACACTTTTTTCAGATACTTTTCAAAAAAAAAATTTCAAAAACGATTTGCGCAAATCTAACTCTTTTTCAAAAACTTGTTTGTTCCTGGCCACAACGAACATAATTTATTTTCCTCTATACGAGCGAAGGTTCGACCACATCCGTGCACGGATATAACAAAGCGCTATATAAATTAGGTTATGTATATCCTAACTAACCATCCAAGAAGTATATCCTGGACGATTTCCTTTTAGGTTTGACTTTGAGAGGGGCATGCCAACAAGAAAAGACTCGCACTGCCGTAACCCTCATTGCAAACTCGCTAACCTAGTAAGCGCCCAACTTGGCACACTGGTCTTTAACATCTTGGAAACACAATCTAGCATACAACGAGACGAGATTTTAAATTGTTTCAGAAAGTCAAAAAAACAGGGAGATAAGTCAAAATAGTGCAACCCCTAAAACCTGACGAATGCATAGCTTATTTTTCCGAACAGTAACCTATCATAAGCCCAGCCAAAACGCTTCTAGGTAGCGCTAGCACAACTCTCTTAATGCTCTAACGAAAACGCAAACATATTCTCGTCTAACAAAATTGTGACAATTCTCCACTGACGAAATATCAACGCTAAACTCTTCGTAATCCTTGCAATGCTTCTAAGCGCCTCTAAATGCTAAGGAAACACGAGTAAGTACTAAACTTCGAGTTACTTTATTCCCCTACAGCATGACACACCAAATCTTATCATGCTCTACCCAAAAGACGACCAAATATCAACTTTAAGCATGTATAAAAACAATAAAAACAAAATTTGAAATGCATCGAAACGAAAAAGGTTCAAGTACAACCATCGGGACAAAGCCTGGCCAAAGTCATAACGTGGACCTCAAAGGACCCAGTAAACAGCTAAAAAAATTAAAGATAAAGGAGGAAGGGATCTAAGCATGGCTTTCCTCCGCAGTCTTCTCAGCGACCATCTCAGCAAGGCCTCCAGCACCCACATTGGTCCCTGCAAAATCCTCAACACCAACCTCCTTGGCCGAGCTGTCAGAAGAGACATCTCCGCAAGAGCGAGAAGCTGAAGGTGAGGATCCGAAAGAGGGAGCAAGGCACCCACGGAGCTCATCAATCACACGATCTACAGTGCCCTCAAAGCCGCTAAAATCCACCTTCAGCTTTTGGTTGTTCTCACGCTCCTCTGCAATCTCCTTGGGATCAATCTTGTCAAAGATCTGAATTACAACAGAGTTACAAACTCCCATCACATAGCAAGACTCGGAATTGCGACTCGAAACCAATCGATCAATCAAAGACAGTGCCTTGCCCTCACGAGCTCAACTCTTGTCCATGGCCGCCTTGTACCCATCGCGCCAAGCTCTCTTGCTCTTCACCCTGAAAGTAGCGTCCTTCTCCGCGAGCTTGTCTTGCAACTCCTTAACCCAGGCCGCAAGCTCATCATTGGAGTTTGTAAGGCGAGCAGAACGGAGAGCATTAGAGTTCTTCTCCTCATTCGCATCAGCCACCTCATTACCAAGCTTCATCACCTTCTCCTCATACTCAAGGGTTGAGGCGTCCAACTTTTCCCTTAAACGATCTTGCTCACGTTTGGCACTAGTCTCTTTGCGCCCAGCCTTGAAGATCTCTTCCTCACACTCATGCACTTCCTTGTTAAACAAGGATAGGAGCTGCGGAGAGCAAACAAGTAATGAGCAAGCAAAGATCAAGAGACTGTATCATAACAATTAACGGAAAAACATTTACCATCATGGAGCATTTAGCAAAATTGGAGTACGCCTTATGGGCATGCAAGGTCTCAAAATGGATGGGACGGTCTTCAGGATCCTTGATCATCGAGACGAGATCCATGCAGTGCACTGTGCTCCGGAAAAAAAAATTCGACTCATCGATCATCACCTTGTAGATTTTAGCCTTCCTCTCTGGAGGAGGAGCAGACTGAGCTGGACCTTTCAGCTTCTTTTCACTAGGACCGCTACGAGCACCATCCTTCTTCGGAAGGGATGTGCTCCTCTTTGTCCCATGCGGGTTCCAAACATTCGTTTAGGTCACTGGAAGCAGCAGCAAGGCCAGACACGATCTGCTTATGAACCGGAGGAGGCGGTGGCAGCATTGCTTGGATTGAAGCAGGAGGAACGTCGCTGGTTTTCCCTGCGATGTCCACAGAAACCTCAACGCCAATCTTTTCCTCGTCAGGAAAGGTCACATGTGGCTCGGGACCTCCCGAAGTTCTTTCCGTATCATCGACGTCCATCTCAGTCCAAGCATGGATCATTGGTTCTTCAGCATGAGGAGAGGTGTCCGAAGACGCAGTAAGAGGATGAAAAGATTTCCTCGCATTGGCCAACGATCTCTCACGAAACTCCATGGTCTTCAAGAACACAAGAACAACTTCTAAAGAGAGAAAGTAGAGAGAAGGCAGAGCTTTTTCTCAAAAACCAGAAAACGAGAAGTTAAGAGAAGTGAGGAGGGGTGGAGGTTTACTTATACAAAAAGAGTGCAGGTCCGACCAAGAAAGGATATATATACATATTTCTTATTCCGAAATGAATTCCGGAAACACTTAAAGTTTTGCCTGAAAACGTAAAAAAATCAAAGAAGAGAGCATACAAGCCAAAAGATGGCCGAGCTGGACGAGCAGCATGCTATCCACCGTCCAGCTCGGTATACATTTGCCTCCTAAGATTAGCATTAAGCACATGAACGTCCCACTCTTACAGCCAGCTCGGTAGGCATGGTGATCAAGTTGGTTTCGTGCAAAAAACTTTCGAAAAATTTAGCATGAACAGTTTTTCGGAAAGAATTTTTTTTAAAAAAAAGATAACAATAATAAATAAAAAATTTCTATTCCGAAAATAATTCCGGAGACACTTAAGTTTTTCACTAAAACGTAAGGAATCGAATAAAGGAGCAAACAAGCCAAAAGTTGGCCGAGCTGGACGAGCAACATGCTGCCTACCATCCAGGTCGGTACCATTTGCTCCCAAAAATCAGCATTCAGCACATGAATGCCCCTCCCTTACAGCCAGCTCGGTATTCATGGTGCGCAAGTTGGTTTCGCACGGAAAACTTCCGAAAAACTTTTCCTTAACAGTTTTTCGGAAAACCTTTTACGAAAGCTTTATGAAAATTTTTCTAAAAAAATTTACAAACAAACTAGGACCCTTGGTGACAGCCAGCTCGGTAACACCCTTGGTAACAACCAGCTCGGCATTTTTTGCCTTCGAGATTGTTTCGTACGAAATGTTTCGAAAAACTTATCACGAACAGTTTTTCAGAAAAAATTTTCGAAAAACTTTCGGAAATCTTTTCTTGAACGATTTTTCAGAAAAAACTTTATAAAAACTTCGAAAAACTTATCATGAACAATTTTTCGGATAAAATATACGAAAAATTTCTTTGACTACGTTTTTTCCCAACAGCTTTACTTTTTCTTAGTAAAATGTTTTTAATGAGGCAACATCATAAGCATATCTTCAAACCGATCCTCGCTTCACATGCAAGACACTTAAGCTCCAATAGTCCTTAAACGTAGAAACAACATCTAGAATCCTCTCAACAAACAGCTTGGTCATCTTGCGAACATCTCACAAGACGCTTCAATCCAATCTCGGTCAGCTCGGTAGAAAATTGACCCTATCACTCCCTAGATCGTATGAACTTTCAAGTCGCGGAGTCAAAGTTCCCGAAAAATGGGGGATCATAACATTTTAGCCCCTTAATCCCGTAATATACTTCTTAGTCGCTACGTCAAGATCATACCCGATATTGACGGGCTGGGGGCCTAAATGTTGGGGTCAAAACCCACATTTCCAGAATTAACGAATAAAATATTTAAATCTTGAAAGAAATTTCCGTATTTAGAAATAAGTTCAGAAAAAGTTCGTTTTGAACTATTCTACCACCACGAATATGGAGTCCTTCATCCGAATATGTGGTAAGCCTATAACAAAGTCCATAGAAATGTCGACCCATGGCATACTAGGAATGGGCAATGGAGTATAAAGTCCATGAGGATGCGACAAGAATTTTGCATTGACGGAGGTGGTGCATTTTGAGCAGAACCTTTCCACGTCTAATTTTTGATGTGGCCAAAAGAGGTATTCGGCCAGGATGTTGTTTGTTTTGTCCATGCCGAAATGCCCCGTTAGTCCTCCTCCGTGTGCTTCGCCCATGTTCATCTCTCGCATGGAGCTTTATGGGATGCTAAGCTTCTTATCTTTAAACAGGAACCACTCGTGCTTGTAATACGGCCCGATTGCTCCTCGGTTGCACTGTAGAAATATGTCTCATAGCTCCGGGTCGTCCGCATAGAGGTCCTTCAGATGGTTGAACCCCATACTATTTGCTTCCATGGTCGAAATCAAGGCATATTGTCAGGACAGAGCATCAGCTACGGTGTTCTCCTTGCCTTTCTTGTATTTGATGACGTACTGGAAGGTCTCCACGAACTCCAGCCTTCTAGCATGACTCTTCTTGAGATTGTTCTGCCCTCTTAGGTATTTGAGTGTCTCGTGGTCCGTGTGGATGATGAATACCTTACTGAGAAGGTAATGTTGCCATGTCTCCAATGAACGGACCAAAGCATATAACTCCTTGTCGTATGTAGGATATTTTAAGAGTTGCCCCATTTAGCTTCTTACTGAAGTAGGCCACCGGTTTTCCTCCTTGAGTCAGTACTGCTCCAATCCCTGTTCCTGAGGCATCAAACTCAATTTCAAAGGTTTTATTAAAATTGGGTAATACCAGAACTAATGTGTGGGTGAGGCTGCCCTTGAGCTTTTGAAAGGCTGCATCCTGGCTTGGTCCCCATGTGAATGCCACGTCCTTCTTGATGACTGCGGTCAGGGGTGTGGCAATGGTACTGAAAACTTTTACGAACCGCCGGTAGAAACTGGCTAAGCTATGGAAGCTTCGTACATGTCCAATTGAGGTGGGTGTCAGCCATTTTTGTATAGCCTTGATCTTTTCTTGGTCAACCTTCAGTCCCCTGTGCACTTACAACAAATCCAAAAAGACCAGCTGATCAATGCAGAATATGCATTTCTTAAGGTTGGCATACAACTTTTCCAGGCAAAAGGTTTCAAGTACTTGTTCAAGATGGACCAAATGATTATTTAAGCAAGTGCTATATACTAAGATGTCATCAAAGTACACAACAACGAACTTACAGATGAAGGCTCTCAGAATGTGGTTCATCAGCCTTATGAATGTGTTGGGTGCGTTGGTCAGCCCCAAAGGAATGACTAACCACTCGTATAGACCCCTCTTGGTCTTGAAGGTGGTCTTCCATTCGTCTCCTTCTTTCATCCTAACCTGGTGATATCCACTCTTAAGGTCAATTTTAGAGAAAATAGTAGCATCTCTTAACTCATCAAGCATGTCGTCCAGCTGGGGAATTGGATGGCGGTATTTGACTGTGATGTTGTTGATCGCTCAGCTGTCCAAGCACATCCTCCAGGTTCCATCCATCTTTAGAACCAAAATGACTGGCACGGCACAAGGACTTAAGCTCTCTCGGACGTATCCATGTCGCATGAGTTCTTGGACTTGCTTCTCTAGCTCTTTAGCTTCTTCAGAATTGACTCGGTAGGCCAGTCGGTTGGGAAGAGTAACTCCAGGAATGAGAACGATCCGATGTTCGATTCCTCGGATGGGTGGAAGTCCAACCGGTATTTCTTCCGAAAAAACGTCATGGAATAGGTCCAACAGCTTCTTGATCTCCTCCGGATAGTCCGCTGCTTCTGTCCCTGCAAGGTATCCTTCCTTAAAGATCATTAGTAATACATGTTTATTCATTTTTAGAGATTTAATAACCTTACAAGGGGAAATGAAAAGGTTGGTTTTACTTATCTTGTCGGCTTTAGCCCCTTTATCCATGGCTTTCTGCAGCTCGTGGACTTCGTAAGGAGATAAAGACGCCTAGTTGTGCTTTATGTTGTTGTGGTCGAGGCTATAATAGTTGGTCCAACCATTGTGCAGACTTTCATTCTCGAACTGCCACGGACGTCCTAAAAGAATGTGCCCAGCTTGCATTGGCACCACGTCGCATGTCACCTGGTCGGCATACTTGCCGATGCTGAATGGGACAACGACCTGTTCGCTGATCCGGAGCTCCACCTTATCGTCTAGCCATTTCAACCGGTATGGACGAGGATGCTTAGTCTTTTTTAGACCTAGCTTGTCAACCAGATACTTGCTGGCTATGTTGGTGCATGATCCTCCATCGATGGTTAAGCTGCAGATTTTGGACTGGACGGTGCACCGGGAGTGGAAACTTTTTTCTCGCTGCATTGTCTCCGGTTCGAACAGTGCACTGAGTGACCGTCATGTGACCAAGATATGTCCCACGTCTGGATAGTCGACAACCTCGTCGTCGGTTTCCTCCGTAGTTCCCTCGGCCTCATCGCTAGATTCGATCTCACTATCGTCGCGTAGAATCATTGCCCATTGGTTTGGGCATTCCCTCGCGTAGTGACCCTTTCCTTGGCATTTAATTCAGGTTACATCTCGAGCTCGTGTGGCCAGAGTTGTGTTAGAGACGCGCTTGGTCGATTTATTTGCCTCCGGAGTTGGTCTCCTTGAAACGGGCTCTATGGCTTTGCTTTTGTGAAAGCTATGTGCTGGTGGAGTCCAGTTTGGCTTTGATCGGTTGAGAGATGAAGTCTTTCCTTTGATATGCTGTTCAGCTTGGACAGCGAGATGAAGGAGCTCATCGAGGTCGCCATAGGGTTGACGTTCCAATTTTCTGGGTATGCGGTCCTGAAGGCCATCGAGAAACTGTGCCATGAGAGTTTCTTGGGGAATCTGATACTTCTAGCCGATTCTTGAGGCTTTCAAATTCTTCAAAGTACTCTTCGACCATCATAGAACCCTGAGAAAGCTTTCGGAATTTCTTCCGCAGCTTGCGGTGGTAATACGCTGGCACGTATCTCTTTTGGAGGTGAAATCTCATATCTTACCACGTGATGATTTGAGGAAGTCTACGTCGTCGCCGGTCTGCTACGTCTCAGTCCCACCATGCCAAAGTGTTGTCCGTGAGCTGAGCAGCTGCTTGGGAGACTTTGCGTTGGTCGGAATAATCATAGTACTCGAAGATGTAATCCATACGTCGTTCCCAATCGAGGTAAGCCTCCCGGTTGATCTTGCCCGCAAAGGTAGGTGGTGTAAGTTTCAGGTCTTTGCCACCGTGTCGAGGATCATCGTCGCGGTCGTTCTCGGTCATTGCGGGGTGGCCGAGATGTCATGTATTAGCCGGGTCGTGACGCCTATCGCGTCCTGGGTCATGGTCGAGATCATCTTGATCATCCTGATGAATTGCCGGGCCATCGTTACCGCACCTCCGGGAAGCTCGGTATCATAGTCCTAGTAATCGGGGTCAGCGTTCCGCCGGTTCTTGACCTGGACGACATGGTTGGGCAGTCCTTCAGTGGCTGCCATGATTTGTGCAAACTGCTCACGTGCATTGTTGCCCCCCATATTATCACCTGACATAGAAATAAAGTTTTATGTGAGTTATAAATGAACCGAAATAATGCGAATGATATCTAATAGATTGGTCGTGATTGACAGAAAATTATTTACGGAATGATTGATTAAATGATTTACGGAATGAACAAATGATTGCATGCGTGAACAAATAAGGAAATTATGCAATAAATTTTTTATTTTTTTTTACTCGTGAATGAAACTAATGCAGAAGTATTTTAAGAGATTCAGAGATGGTTATCGGAGTTGGTCGGAAATGATGAATGGTGCGGTGGTCGGTGCGATCTTGTCCGATGGTTAGATGGATCCTAAAATAGATTTGAAAAAGTATCAACGTTTTTTTAATATATATATATATATATAAGTATGAAACAAGAATGAAAATCAGAAAAGAAAACACCTGAGGTAGGAGCTTTTGGAGTTCTGATACCAGATAATACAAACCCCGGATGGAAGTTTGTTTTATGGACGATGGAGACTATGCCGGCCGTACGGCTCCTGCCGGTTAGTCCGATAGAAATGGTCGATGAATCGCGAGATCGACGATGGGATCACTCTGCTGGCCGTACGGCTCCTTTCGGATGATCAAGGATGGTCGAGTGATAACGTTGGATGGAATCGATGGTCACCACATGGTCCGGTGGGAACGGCCGTGATAAGATTATGAGAAATCCCGGATTTCTCTAAAGGCAGGAAGTGCTTTTAAAACTTTTCTTAAGAAGAAAGCTCGGTGTTTTATTATCAAAGTTGTGTTCAGAGTATAAGGCTGCAGTGGGACTTATATATCGGCTGTCAGTTATGCCCTTCGTGGGGTCTTGAATCAGATTACAAATTTATTCTAACTATTAAAAATGGTGAACATTTTGCATTATTCTACGAACGAAATTTATTCTAATAGCTAAAATTGCCTTATAGAAATAAATCAAAGGGAAATCACGCAAATTGTTCGTCCAAAAATAAATAAGATGGAAATGATTACCTTGACTTACCTTGGCGTGATGATCAGTGAAGACTGGAATAAATCGGGTCGAGAATGCGGCCTTGAGCTCATGCACGTGTTACGACAAATAAGAAAAGTCCGTGTGAAGTGTGTGTATCCCTTGGTCGGTCCAAATCATGTGAATGATTTGGTCAGTTGAATATTTTAGTTGGGCCGATGTTTAAGTCCTTTAGCCCGAGGGTATCTTCTTCCCAGGCTCGGTCAGTAATTGGCCTGATGTTTTGCCCAGTCGCGTCTCAGTCGTTTGTTGCCGCATCCCGATGAGAGTCTTGACCGTTGCTTGATTTACCCGTGTCTCGATAATTAGGTTCCGCGTCTCGGTACTTGGCTCTCGCGTCTTGATGATCATCCTGTGTGTCTCAGGTGTTGCTGTCTGCATCCCGATAGTGTTGTCATGCGTCTCAATACTTAGCACCCGCGTCTCGATGATCCTCCCTTGTGTCCCGATGGTCTAATTCCGCGTCTCGATAGTTATAGTCCGCGTCCCGATTGTATTCGCCCGTGTCCTGATAGACATTCCTCACGTCCCGATACTCATTTTGCTCGGTCTGGCTAGGTTTCTTGGCCTTAGAGATACACATTTGAGTTAATCTTACGGTCAATTCATCAACCTCCTTTTCAGCGATCAGGTTTGCCACAGCTTCGTTGAAATTCTCCTGAAGTATTCTCGCACCTGAACGTGTCATTGGTCTCGACCGCATGGTTGGAATGGTCTTCACCGGGGCTGCTATACTTGATTCAGTTTTGAGATTTGCATCATAGACAGATTCAGAAAGATGGCCCACTTTTTCTCGTGTAATAAAACGAACGATGCAACTCAGGTGGCAGACCTATTCTTTCGAGAAGTGGTGAGATTACACGGACTGCCGCAGACCATCATATCTGACCGGGATCTGAAGTTCTTGGGTCACTTCTGGAGATCCTTATGGAAGAAGCTGGTGACCAAGCTACTTTTCTCCACTTCCTGCCATCCACAAACCGATGGACAACCCGAAGTCATCAACCAAACACTCATGGCCCATTTAAGGGCCGCGGTCGGTAACAATCTTTCTAACTGGCTTGAATGCATTCCATTTGTTGCATTTGCCTACAATTGAGTAATGCACTAAGCTACTAATCTGTGTCCATTCATGATTGTGTATGGATTTAAGCCGCAGACACCGCTGGACATGGCATTTATTCCACTCAGTGACATGGCATTTATTCCACTCCCACGGACGGCCCAAGTCCATTAAGATGGCATAACCAAATCCACGATGGTTAAGAAGATTTACTAGAAAGCAAAAGAAAGCATCGAGAAGCAGAATGAACGGACGAAGAATTTATTCGACAAATTCCGAAAAGAGCTAACCCTTAAACCCGGTGATAAAGTTTGGATACACATGAGGGAAGACTGATTTGCAAAGGAGAGGAAGAACGAACTCGTTCCAAGAGGAACCGGCCCATATGAAGTCCTCAAGAAAATCAACGACAACGCATACGAGGTGAGTTTCAAATTTCACCCGTGTTCAATGTTGCTGACTAAATTCTATATGATGCAGGAGAATCATTTCTGAGGAAAGAACCTTCTCAAGGGGGAGAGGATGATGCAAATCTCCAAACTGAATAAAGTCCAGCAGCCCCGATCAGGACCATTCCAACCAGGCAGTCGAGACCAGTGACATGTTCAGGCGCGAGAACACATCAGGAGAATTTCAACGAAGCCGTAGCAAACCTGATCGCTGAAAAGGAACTTGATGAATTGACCAAAAGATTAATTCAAATGAGTATCTCTAAGGCCAAGAAACCTAGCCAGTCTGAGCAAAATGAGTATTGGGACCTGAGGAAAGTCTATCGGGACGCGGGCGAAGACTATCAGGATGCAGACTATAACTATCAGGACACGGAAAAATAACATCGGGACACAAGGGAGGATAATCGAGACGCGGGTGCTAAGTATCGAGATGCAGGACAACACTATCGGGATGCAGATAGCAACACCCAAGACGCGCAGGTTGATCATCGAAACGCGAGAGCCAAGTACCGAGACGCAACAACTAATTATCAAGCCGCGGGTAAATCAAGCAATGGTCAAGACTAATCGGGACGTGGCAACAAACGACCGAGACGTGACTGGGTCAAACATCAGGCCAATTACTGACCTAGCCTTGGAAGAAGAAACCCTTTGATTTATTTTTGGACTAACGATTTGCGTGATTTCCCATTGATTTATTTCTTTAAGGTATTGTTAGCCATTTGAATAAATTTCGTTCGTAGAATAAGGAAAAATTTCGCCATTTTTAATACTTAGAATAAATTTGTAATCTGATTCAAGGCCCGACGAAAGGTATAGCTAACGAAAAATATACAAGTCTCACTGCAGCCTTGTACTTTGTAAACAACTTTGATAATAAAACACCGAACTTTTTTCTAAAGAAAAGTCTTAAAAGCACTTCGTGCCTTTAGAGAAATCTCGGATTTCTCATAGTATTATCACGGACCCTCCCACCGGACCGTGTGGCGACCATCGATTCCATCCATCGTTATCACTTGACCATCCTTGATCAACCGGAAAGAGCCGTACGGCCAGCCGAGTGTGTTGGGAATATCCTGAAATCAATTGTACTTACTCTTATTAAAGTCATAAAATCGAGGTTCAACAATCGTATAATATTAGGTGGTTATAATGTTTTGCTAGAAACTGCTTGTAATCTATAGATTGAGAATTTATTACTAATATTTTACGATCCTAGAGGGTTACACACCTAAGCAAACTGGATCAATAATATATTGGGTTTAATGTATAATTAATTCATATATGTTGTATATGATATATTTATGCAAACATGAGAAGCAATAATAATAAGGGGGAATTGCTCTTTTTAGTCCTTTATTTGGTCTTGAATGCAAAACTAGACCCCAAATTGGACATATGGCAAAAATGACTACTAAGGGTAGTGAAATTACAGTTGACTCCCTTATGACCAAACAAAAAACAGAACCGAAAATGACAGACGTAACCCCGGGAAGTCTGCAGATGATGTCAACGTGGTTGATTACAAATGAAGTCAATTTAGTAGACCGACAAAGAAGTCTACTATGTAATTATATTTTAAATTTTAATTAACAAATGGAAAAAAAATAATTTGATTAAAATTCTGGTCAAAAAATTACCATATAGACTAATTTCATCCATATAAAATAAATTGACATAGAAATGAGGTACTTTAAACTAGGGAAGGTTGACTAAACTAAACAAATTTGATTTAGTGAATGGTCTTGGTAGACTTCTACAGAAGTATTCAGCGCAGATTTATAAAGAAGTCTATTATCTGATTATATTGTATATTTTATATTTTAATTAACAAAATTATAAAAAAATAATTTGATTGATCAAATAATACTTATGTAGACTAATTTCATCAAAACTGAAAAAAATAACATATAAATTCAGTAATTTAAACGTAAAAAGGTTGATTAGGGTCCATAAATTTCGAGTTTGTTTAGGTAGACTTCATTTTGCCATCTATTAATTGGACCGACAATATGAACCTAACCGACAGTTTAACCTAACCGGAAAATTTAACTTTATATATAACCTAAGTTTGGAAACTGTAGTTTTGTTAGAAATTTGTGTT
>OVBI01001298.1:337-37239 GCA_900406495.1 Sisymbrium altissimum | reverse complement strand
TAAAATAGATACAAAAGGTTATTTTAGCAATTTTAAAAGATATGCATTAGTCTAGTAGCTTTCCAACATTTTGACATCATTCTAGCAATTCTCCCTATTTTTTTTTTGTTAGATCTTTGCTCTGGTTCCGTTCGTTGACATTGCATAGAATTTTTTTTTTTTTTACTGTTAAATTCGATTGTGTCTACTCTTTCGCTTCACGCATAAAACCTAATTTTATTTTTTTGCTAGATCTTTCCTCTAGTTTCATTCATTATGGCTGCATAAAATCTTTTTTTTTTATTGTTAAATTCAATTACAACTGCTCTTTAGATCTTTCTACGCTTGACGCATGAACCTAATTACCTAATTTCAATTTTTTTTTTGTAAAATCTATTCGGTTTCGTTTTGTAAAACATGTAATGCACTAAATTTTCACATGATATATACTCATTAAGCTCTCTCAACTACTTCCAATGATCTTTCTCTTTTTTTGTAGATGGCTTCAGCAATATAGGCTGCGTTTCTTGCTATTTGTGGATATATGCGGCTTTCATTCACTGATGGAATTGATGTACTCTCAGAAAGAATTACTGCATTTCGAACATAATGTGGAACTATTTATGCTTCCTCTTTAGCAACTTGTCAAAAGTGGTGTTCTACTTGATTAACCTTCTGCCGAGATGGGATTATTAATCTTGTACCCAACTGTAGGAAATTGCTTGCTGAATTTTCACAAAACGAAACCGAATAGATCTTGCAAAAAAAATTAAAATTAGATAATTAAATTCATGCATCTAGAAAGATTTAAAGAGCAGTTGCAATTAAATTTAACAATGAAAAAAAGAGATTCTATGCAGCGATGACAAACAAAACTAGAGAAAAGATTTAACAAAAAAAAATAATAAATAAAATTAGGTTTTATACGTGAAGTGAAAGAGAATACATAATCGAATTTAACAGTAAAAAAAAAAAATTCTATGCAGCATCAATGAACGAAACCAGAGCAAAGATTTAGCAAAAAAAAAAGGTATAGTTAATTTTATGCATGAACGGACAAAAGCAATAAAGAGCAGATAATATTTATACTCGAATTTACATAGTGAAACAAAATTTACCTTAGAGCAGCAGCGACAAAACTTTTAAAGAAATAATCGGAAGACAAACGAAACCGAAAACCTAACAAAAAAAAAAAATTAGGTTCATGCGCAAAGCATAGAAATAGAAAAGAGCAAATACACTCAAATTAAACAGTAAAAAGAAAAAAATATTATGATGAAAAAAAACAGAGTAAAATCTAGCAAACGAAATTAGAATTAGGGTTATACATGAACGGACAAAATTAACAAAGAGCAGAAAAAATATACACTCGAATTTACACAATAAAAAAATATATATATAGTATGCAGTAATGATGAACGAAACCAAAGTAAAGATCTAGCAAACGAAACTAAAATTAGGTTTATCCATGAACGGACGAAATCGATAAAAAGCAGATAAAATGTAGGCTCGAATTTACACAGTACTTCAGACGCAATGACGAAGGAATGAAGCAGGAGAAGAGATCAAAAGACTGGGGGTTTATGGTAGAAAACCGACGTGAGATTATATAATAAAATAAAAATGAGCCTCCAATTTCAATTTGAGCCCTAAGTTTATTTGTTGCAATTTGGAACAGTGATAAGTGAATCACGTGATTCTCACGTTGCATTCCAAACTTAGAGGATGCAAAAAAAGTTAACAGCACTCAGAAGTTATTAACCGAGAGGAGGAAAGACTTAACAGAAAATGAAAGAACGACATATTGGCAAAGTAGGAGAACAAGTAGACATACAGTACCTCGTCAGCAAGATCTTTCTTAGGCATTTTCTTGACTATTTCAGGAGGATGACCGCAAAAGGTACTCTAGCTACACACATATATTCATGAAATCTTCAGTAGGTTAGATATATAACCATTTTCGTTGGAAAAACATACAAAGCTCTAAATGGATTAGTTCAGACAATTCATGATAAACCCTAACATCTAAAGACAGAGATTTTGGCTCTAATCTAGCATTAAATACATCCAAATAGATAGGAAACAATTAAGCAAATATATATTAAACACTCCCAATCACCTTTTAATCATCCTTAATCTACTTAACTTTAAAGCATAATAGTAAAACTACTCACTAATCATCATGACAACACACATAATCAAGATTGAAGAATGCATAATCATAAGATTATAAAAGAAATGCAAAATAAAAATAAAAAAACAAACAAAAAGAAAGGTAAACTTGTCTTAGATTCAATGAAATTACCCAATGTGTTTTAGGTTTTTGACAAAGGATAAAAGATGTAAGATCCTCCTAAAAATTAGGTTTAACACCTTTTATAAGTGTTTAAAAAATCCCCCGGGTCAATCCAACAATCATGAGTCAATCCAAGAAAAACTGGGTAAAACAGCAAAAGTCAAGGCTGGTCTACATTTTTTTGGCGCAGAAAAAAAGGGGGCCAGCAGTTGGCTTTTGGCCACTGGGATTGACCACTGGAGGGAAAAAACGCCAGCGGTTTGCTGTTGGCCGCTGGGTTAGGCCGCTGTGGTTGCGCCAGCAGTTGGTTTTTAACCGCTGGTTCTCCTTCGCGGCATGGTTGATATGTGTCCCGTAAATCGACCATAACTTCTGAAATATAGCTCCGAATGATTTGAAACCATCTCCACTGGAAAGCTAACTCAATTTCCTATGACTTTCATGAATATGTAAACTTCATAGAAAATGGTTAAGGCTTTCATCCGAGTACATCTTTGAGGCATATCTTCTGTATCCTACATATCATCAACACTCATATCCTCCAAATGCTCCCAAAACTCTAAAAAGTAACTCCAAAACCTGATATAGATAAATGCAAATATATACATTTCTAATGATACCTAAATGTAAGATTTAAGATTAAAATATACTAAATAAATAAATTTAAAACCATAAAAAAGTACAATATATCAAACATGTATGTAGGTGTAGAAAATAACAAGTCATAACAGACATATACATTAAATAAATAGAATCAGAAGAGCTAAAGTCTTCGGAGAAACTGAAAGTAACGCATGATACAATCGATACACAGCAAAAATGTTTTATAGCGTCATCATTTATGTCGAGATCCCTACCCCTTCAAATTCATCATCATTGTCTTGGTTTTGTTATTAAGCGTAATAGTACATGAACGGATGCACATATCGGTGTGAGAATATAGCACAAACTAAAGCAGATTTAAGAAAGTGATCAGCTGTTACAACATTGGATGATTGAGAAATTCATGCTTTTCTTGAACGTTTATTATTGGGACCCATATTAACACACAACTGTTCCTTCTTTTTCTTTTAAGCAAACAAAAAAGAATATTGACACACAATCTACGTTTTAGAAGGAAAAGAAAAAGGGGTATGTTTTACACTCAATCGACCCTTTAGGAGTGTATGATTTATTTTGTATTCCTAGAACGTCCAAAATCATTATGCTAAATACTAAACCGAAAAATTGTAATATTTGACTAAATAATGGTTTTAACTTTTAAGTTAAAAAGTAACAAAGCATAAAAGTTAGTTTTAATATATAAGTTTGGTGATGAACTTATTAGTTTGAAAAAAAGAAAGAGAAATTGGTATATACTATTACTTTGCGAAGTGAACACGTATCGTGCATGCATCAATGGTCTTATACATGCATAACCTCCAAGTATGCAAGTATGCAACACTTGTACCATTTTACCTGTCATTCTCTCTTCAAATTTTTGTTGATATCAAAATTTTACTTCGACAAAATTTTAAACTATATTTGACAAGAAAAAGAAATATTGACTAATACTTTGACAAACAAACTATCAAATGTGTAGGTTACCCAAAAAATAGAAAACTTAATCTAACAAAATACTATTATGACTAGATTACTGTATTAAACATGAGAGCCTAATTCATAAAACTGACAAATACACGTTAATCCTAAATACCTTGATAGAACCATCAAATAAAAATTGCTAAATTTGATGAATAATTTGTTGTCACATAAAAATCAAGATATTCATCCGAAAAATAAGGATATTCACACAAAATTAATAATAATATAATATCATCGTACATATGAAAACTAGAGTGTAGACAAATTACTTCTGCCCAAAAAAAAAAAAGAGTATAGACAAATTACTATATTTGTAGATTAGAACTTCACATAACTACCAACGAACCAAAGGATAATATCAGCTTCACATAAAATATATTAAAAAAAAATCTATCAGGAAAAAAATAATTATTGATGTTTTCATTTCATAATTATTAGTATATAGCCCCACACACACACTCATCTTCCTTCACAGGCTTCAACGTGTTGGTAAAGAAAGTAAAAAACAAAAGCAGAGCAATGGAGTCTGTTTCTTCCTCTTCCTTCATCTCCACATTCTCTCCTAAATCCTCTCTTCTTCCTTGCCGCCCATCTTCCTCTCTTCTCCTCCGTATCAATTCCGCCGTCATCGAAGAACGATCTCCGATCAGTAATCCAAGCGAAAACAATGGCCGTCGTCATCAAACCACTCTCCCTCCTAGCAAACCAAAGAAGCTCTACAGTCGAACTAACCACACCGCAGTTTCAACTCCGGCGAAACACCGACCTGAGATGAATCTTGCAACAGCTCTCTTCACCACCGTCGAAGATGTCATCAACACGTTCATCGATCCACCGTCACGTCCTTCCGTCGATCCGAAACACGTTCTCTCCGACAACTTCGCTCCTGTCCTCGACGAGCTTCCTCCGACGGAGTGTGAGATCATCCACGGCTCTCTTCCTCCGGCTCTTGACGGCGCTTACATCCGTAACGGTCCGAACCCACAGTTTCTCCCTCGTGGTCCTTACCACCTTTTTGACGGTGACGGTATGCTCCACGCGATTAGAATCCACCGTGGTAAAGCCACGCTATGTAGCAGATACGTCAAGACTTACAAGTACAACGTCGAGAAACAAACGGGAGCTCCGGTGATACCTAACGTGTTTTCCGGATTTAACGGCGTACCAGCGTCAGTAGCTCGTGGAGCTTTAACGGCGTTTAGGGTTTTAGCTGGACAGTATAACCCTATCAACGGCATTGGGTTGGCGAACACGAGCCTCGCTCTCTTCTGTAACCGTCTCTTCGCTTTAGGAGAATCTGACTTGCCGTACGCCGTACGATTAACGGAGAGTGGAGATATCGAGACGATCGGACGGCACGATTTCGAGGGGAAGTTAGGGATGAGCATGACTGCTCACCCTAAAATCGATCCGGAAACCGGAGAGACATTCGCTTTCCGGTACGGTCCGGTTCCACCTTTTTTAACGTTTTTCCGGTTCGATTCAGCCGGTAGAAAACAAAGAGACGTTCCGGTTTTCTCCATGACGTCTCCGTCTTTCTTACATGACTTCGCGATCACGAAACGTCACGCGGTCTTCGCGGAGATTCAGATTAGGATGAATCCGATGGACATGTTGCTCGAAGGAGGATCTCCGGTTGGTGCAGATAAAGGCAAGACACCGAGGCTTGGAGTGATTCCACGTTACGCCGGAGACGAGTCGGAGATGAAGTGGTTTGAAGTTCCTGGATTCAACATCATTCACGCTATTAATGCTTGGGATGAAGACGATGGAAACACTGTTGTCTTGATCGCTCCAAACATTATGTCCATCGAGCATACGTTAGAGAGGATGGAGCTCGTTCATGCTTTGGTTGAGAAGGTGAAGATAGATCTCGTCACCGGGATCGTGACACGTCATCCTATCTCCGCTAGGAACCTCGACTTCGCTGTGATCAATCCAGCTTTTGTCGGGAGGCAGAGCCGGTACGTGTACGCGGCGATCGGAGATCCCATGCCAAAGATCTCTGGAGTGGTGAAGCTCGACGTGACTAAAGGTGATAGGGATGACTGCACGGTGGCGCGTAGAATGTACGGTCCAGGTTGTTACGGCGGCGAGCCGTTTTTCGTAGCTAGGGATCCTGGTAACCCCGAGGCGGAGGAGGATGATGGTTACGTTGTGACGTATGTTCACGATGAGGTAGCAGGAGAGTCGAAGTTTCTTGTGATGGACGCGAAGTCGCCGGAGCTTGAAATCGTAGCCGCCGTGAGGTTGCCGCGAAGGGTCCCGTATGGATTCCACGGACTATTTGTGAAGGAGAGTGACCTTAATAAGCTTTAACTATACTAATATAGTTCTATAGGTAATTAAAACAGTAAAAGGATTAAGTTCTCTTAATCACGTTCCGTACTGTAGAAACAAAACACATGTAGTGTTGTTGGATTTTAAACATTAAAGTATATATAGTTTGGTGGTGGTCTGTATATAAAAATATCAAACCTTATAGTAATTCTGCTTCTTACTTTGGCAACAAAGCTTAAAAATTTCTTCTAGTATTCCAATCATAATAGCATTTTATTCCGACGAATATAAAGTCTAAGAGAAATGTTGTTTTAACTTTTAAGAACACAATTGTTGTCAAAAAAAAAAAACTTGTAAGAACAAAATTAGAACATAATGTATTGAAAAATATATATGAAATAATAAATTTATATACTAATGACAATATGGCATGGTCCCTATCGCCTATTGGTTGAAGTATCAGTTACAGAAAATGAACATTAATTAATTTACGAAAAGGAAAGGTATTTGTGGTGTCCGTTGGATAAATTAACTCTAAATTAATTAAGAACGTGAAAAAGATTGTGGTTGAATGGTAGGACCAACGACGCATATGGATATGGCCCAACGTCCTTTTTTTCTTAAATGTTTATTTATTGTCATTTAAAATTATTATCTTTTTAAGGATTATTTATTGTCATTTAAAATTATTATCTTTTTAAGGAATATAAAAGTATCATTATTTTTTAGAGACTTAAAATGAGATTTTCACAAATTTGATATTATTATTTTAATATTTTTATAATTTAATTAAATTAAAAAATTGAATCAATAAAAGAATATAAATGTTTTTAGAGACTCTAAATATTTTAAATTTGTAAAAATTTTAGAGAGAGTTTTCTCTTTCTCTTTCCTTATTTTTTAAATCTTTTTCTTAAAAATTTAATCAAAATCTTATCTTTTTTTTTTTGACAAATCAAAATCTTATCTAGAACCCTGACAATAAAAATGATTTGAAAAGCTTCAAATAAAACCTCTTCTGATTGAATTATTGTGATTAACTAATTTTGTTGGGTGTTGTCGAACTCGAATCTAAAGCAATAAACTAACGAGAGTGACACAGATATACTTATTTCCTTTAGCTTACGGATTAAGCCACAGATGCAACAAATGGTTGAGATTGATTTAAGTAACTGTTCCCGTCCAAATTTCGGAATCAAGTTTCACGTGATGAGTGAGCAATTTCAGCAAAAGAACAACGTTTGACATTTATGGCGATGAAAACTGTTTAGATAAAACTATTTAGACAGACTTCTTTTGTCACATTATTGATCAATCATATTTGGCAATCGATTCTTAAAAACCAAACCTATAATCTCTAGATTTATTGCCACTGGACTAGTTCAGCGAAAAAAATGGTTAACGATGCCACTAACAAGAATCACTCTGCAAACTAAACCAAAACTAATGAAAACAGAGATCATTAGGATAACAATTTTTATTTGGTTATCAGATTTTTTTAGCGGAACCGCAAGTTAAACATTAGGAGTGGTTAAGGATGTGTTAAATGTTATTCCATCTATGGATGCATACTAATAGATTGATAATACCAATATGCAAAAAAATCTAAACCATATAGTCAATGCCCAGGTGATAGTTACCAATGATTGGTCTATATATTTACATGATAAGCTTTAACTAAAGTCTCTATAGGAAACTAAACACATATAGTGTTGTTGCATTTTAAACATTAAAATATACATGGTATGGTGGTGGTCGAATTAACGTATATAAAAGTTATATAAATTACTCTTCTTTTATTAAAATTTTCTGTCTGCTTCTTTCTTTGGGCAACAAGCCTTATGAGTTTCTATGTTCCAATCATAAATATAATACGTGAAATTTCCGAAAATATGTTATGTTCTTGTAAAATATTTTATTTTAAGAGAACAATATTGGAAAATACAGTATTGAAAAAAGGTAAATATACATGATAAGGATAAATTTGTACTCACTCTGTCACTCATGACAATGTGGCATGTACCACGACTTTTTTTTATTAAATATCTAAATCGAATATAATTTCTTGAGATCAAATAATATTTTTTGAAACATCTTCGGTGGAAATATCAGTTAATGGATAATGAACATTAATTTACGAAAACAAAAGGTATGTTGTGTGGTATCCGTTGGATTAATAAATTAGGAACGTGAAAATAATTGTGGTGTATTTGAGTGGTAGGACCAACCAGAAATTATTCTGGCAAGAAATGAGGTTTGGATATGGATATGGCCCAAACGTCAGTTTCTTTTTATGTTTATTTACTGTGGAAGCTTGAAATAAACACCCTTTTAAATCTTGAATTTGTTGGGTGTCGTCGAATCAAAGCAAACAAAGGGCCAAAAGCAAACAAAGTGCCAAAAGCAATAAACTATCGAGAGTGACCAATACGGACAGACGGATAGTGACACAGATATACGTTTTTTCTTTCTTTTGAGGCCAAAGGTTTTCAGTTAGTATTTACTTGTGGGATTAAGCAACAGTTATGAGTTACGACTAATGGCTGAGATTGATTTTAGATGAACGTTTTTCAAGATCAAGTTTCACGTGATTAGTGAAAAATTTCAACAACTGTTTGACATTTATGGCAATGAAAATGATTGAGGCAGACGGATACGTCTCGACGTTTCGTCACATAATTGAATCAATCAGATCAACTGTTTGATTTGGTGATTGAGTCTTAAGAACCAGACTCAGAAGGCCAGAACTAATTTCTCTCTACATTGATTGCCACTAGACTAGTCAACCAAAAGATATGGTTTAACTATGCGATTAAGAAAATCAATCTGCAGACTTGACCAAAACTACTGAGATAGAGATTAGGATGAACATTTAAATTTGGTAATATATATTTTTTTTAACCGAATCCATTACCAAAAGTTAAACATTAGGAGTGGTTAAGGATGCGTTGAATGAAAATCAATCTATGGATTAAACTAGTATATTGATACCCAGATGCAAAAATCTAAACCATATATTTGAAAATGTGATCCATAACAAGTCATTGTTCAGGTGAGAGTTACTCTGAAATCTAAATGCCAACCACACACAATGGTCCCCAGGGGGGTTTTCAGCTCTACTATCTAACAAGAGGACATTGTGACTTGAAACTGTGGATATTTTCATGGAAATGGAAAAAGACACTTTTATCCCGATTCTTGATGAAATGAAGTCCAAACATAAACAGATTCTAATATTTATCTTCCTTTAGATATGGTGATAGAATCAGAGGGTAGAATATGAGCACTTACAAGGTTTGGTCTAGGCTTGAAAGATAAACCATTGTCTGAAACACAATCCGGAAATAGCTTCTTCCCTTTCTAGCTGCTCAAACCCAGGAAACTGTGCGATGGCGAGAACTTGGACCGGGTCTATACAAGAAAGAATTTGGAGAAATGCAAGAAGGGTAAAGAGGAAGAGACTGATAGATGGTTGAATTGGGGTTAAATTAGTAATCTTATAAGTATAGGGTATAGAAAGAATTACATGTCAACTGAAACAGGGAAATTTTTGCTCTCATGAAGTCATTTTTCTTTTTTAGATTCTATAATACCGGAAAAGAGAAAAAGCAAGAAGGTGTGGAAGTGATAAAAACCGTACCAAAAACGTCTTCTCCTACATCTTGAGCATGTGTGATTCAGCGAGCGACGAACTAAGATCTTCTCGGGATTGTGATCTCCGGCTTTGCAGACGCATTTGACTCCTGCGAGGGGAGGACCAGAAGGAACTGGTGCTGTCAACTTGCATATCCCCTAAGCTATCAGAAGAATAACTATGCATAACGCAGCTGCTCGATGAGTACAACGAAGATTCCATGAGCTGTATGCTGCTTCCAAAACTAAATGGCCTACGCGGTGATCCCCTGACCGTTGGACTCAACGGTGTCTTTACCCCTGAATAAAAAAGAAAGCTTTAAGAATCAATATCCTCCAAAAAAAAAGGAAATCGAAAACAGAACACAGACAATGTGAAGAACTAAGAACCGAGCACTGAGAACCGAGAACTGAGAAATGAGTCAATGCGAAGAACTGGCCATAACTCAAGAATATGAAAAATGATTTACCTGTACTCATTGGACTCCATCGGTGGAATTTGAAGGGAGACGGAATGTTAAGAACAGACGAAGCTGAGGCGCTATTGTGTCTAAAAAGAGGGAGATAAGACTTTCTAAAGAACCTTGGCATACAGTTGGTGACGCGTGATAGTGCACAGAGAAGCAGAAGCAGTGAGACGAGCAAAACAGATATAAGTGTTATCGGGTTTATCTTCATGCTCAGAGTCTCATAGCTCTTTAGTCCCAATGTAGAAGATAGAGCCTTCCCTGCTTCTAGAATAGCCACTCCAAGGGTCCAAGTTATACTCCCAGAGCCAATTATGATTTGCTTATCCGTAATATATAAACCTTCTCTTAACAGGGAAACTATGTATGGTGCTCTAAAGCAGTACTGTTCAATGAAGGGTTGTGGAGAAACACTGGTTCTGGCAACTTCCCAAGCCTTTTCACAAAACTCCCTACCCTTTTCCAAAACATCATCAAGGGAAGCTTCAGCACTTAAATTGAAAAATCGGTACACCACGAAGAATCCGGAGACAGCATAGAACTGACCATGAGGACGAGGGTAACCATCAGGAAGAGCACAAGGCTGCAAATCACAATCAATTCCATGTTTCGTGTTTGACCACTCAGAGCTATTAACAGCAATTTTTGCCAGAGCGCTGCACTCTCCCCAGTTTGGAGCACCTACGAGCTTGATTGGAACTCCTGACTTCCCTTTTTTACGTCGTTGGACACCGGAAGCACACTGAGAGCATATGTACTGTCCATTGTATCCAGAATTCAAGCAAGGATGTTTCATTTCCAATTTTCCTTCAATCAACTCAGATTTATTGACATTTGGTAGCCTCTTCAAAAGATGAACAACAGACCTTTCGAACGCATCATTAAGACCATATCCCGCGAGAGAATATGCACTAAGATGATGGTTAACAGACCCAATTCTGAGATTAAGGTTGGTCTCATTATGCGTTCGCTCCTCATTCTCAAAGGTAACCTGCAACGATGAGCCACCTAAGTCAAGTGCACCAAATGTTGCCTTCTTTGGCACTGCTCCCAACATGCTGGTTTGGTAATTAAGGGCCGTCCATCCAAAATAAGCTTCCTCTGTACCACTGATGATCTTAACCCACTCCCTCCGGCAAGTGAAGGGCGACTTCGCCAGTATAGACCACACATTACCTAGAAGCCAACTTGAATCAGTAGCACGGAGCCTCCGGACACCCGCTGTTGCATATACAAAGAGAGACGTTGTCCTATGAGCATGCTTGGGGATTTGCTTCTCTGCCCACTGAATAAGTGGTTTAATCGCAGTTTTCAAGCCTGATCTGTTGTTGACAAGCTTATCAAACCCAGGTTCTGTCTCCATCCGATCATAAGCACGGCCACTAGTCTTTCTAGAAATACCTTCCGTCAAAGATTTCATAACAATGGGGAGACTACTATCTTTCTTGTAATTTATAGACGCCTGGTAGACATAAGCCCGAGTCCCTGTGCTTCCACAGTCAAACACAACATAATACCTCGACGCTCCCCGTGACCAGTTTGTATAAATATACATGGAGACTATATACACCAGAAAAGCAAACAGAACCAAGCACATAACAATCATAACCGCACGTATCAATTTACGACGCGTAGATGAGTTAGTCCCATTCGGAACACCTCCTTTCTCCTTAGAGAAACTAGACCCATTCTGTCCCCACGATATATTCTGCCGTTTAGCATTCAACTCAGTTTCACGAGCAAGAATAGCTTCTTCAGGATCAAAACCATGATAGGAAGAGAAATCTTGAAGAGACGCTGAGTGTCTCAAACCATTCTTCCTTCCACCGTTCCCAAAACTGATGGAATCTGGCACTGCTGAGGTTCCTACATCCGGAGAAGAACCAGTAGGCATATAAGGAACAGAAGGCTGTGTACTACTCCCTCGAAAACGACTCGATGCAGCAGTGAAAAGCTCAGTGATCCTACCAAAAACCATCTTCTCTTTGCCTTACATATAACTCAAACTGCTTAATACTCAAAAGCCTAGCATCAAATGCAGAACCTGAAGATGTCAACTGTACAAAATCAAATCAAAGAAACCACAAAAGAAATGATTTTTCCTGAGTTCAATCGAAAACCAATAAACACAGAGGAAAGGTGCGATCTTTAGTTAAATTGACATTGCGATAATAAGCCATGAGTCATTCGTAATACCAGAAAGAAGAATGAAACTTGAGCAACCGTCAAAGCTTTCCACACCAACTAGATCTCGTATGTCGCTGAGTCTAACAAAGGGATTAAAGCGGGAGTTGAAATCTACGAATCGGTTCTCTCTTTTGTACAAGAGAGAATCTTCAGTAGATCTGAGGAGTATGGAGGCTAAAACCACGACTCAGACCAGAGAGAGATCCGTTTTGTGCCTGCCTCTATGGCTCTTTTGTCTGTCCGTCCCTCTCTGATTTTTGTTTTTGTTTTCTCTCTACAACAGAAAACGTCTTGCTCAATTTTCAATATTTGGGGGGATTTTTGGAATTTTTGTAAATGTTTGGGGTCGAAACGTAAATTTAATTCCAAATACTTTTCGTAAATTTATAGAATCGTCGGTCTAATTGTTAGTTAAAAAATGCTAATTGTGTGTCCGACAATATGAATTGAAAGTGTTTTCGTTACATGTGAAGGCCAAAATTATAAAACTCATACGAAAACGACGAAGAAAAAAAAGTCATCCTACGTTGTTTTTTTGCTAAGTTATTATAAAAACAACTAAATTGGGATAGACTTTTCGAAAATTCGTAAAATTCCCACTACTGTAGTGTTATGGTTTCTTACCAGAATAGCCACAGCTTTTGTCGAATGGCTTTTTTTCCAACTTTATGCGATTCTCCTAACCTCAATTTTGGTAAGTTTATATCCATAGTCTAGTCAGTTTATATCCATAGTCTAGTCAATTTATCTTGCACTGAATAAACATTGTCCATTGCTAAAAAAAAAATGCAAAAGTTAGGATAAAATGTCAGCTTCTTAGTTTATATTTGTGTCGTTATATGGTTATACCTAAAATCAATACGATTTAGATTGAACAAAAGATAGTAGCATTGGAGTTAACACTGTGAATCTGTGATTTATAATGAGAGAATCAAATAAGGTATTATAAGATATGAATGTAACAAAAAAGTTAAAAACCTTTTGTAATATGGGTTCTGGTCCGATTCTTAACTTTTTGGTTACTATTAGTCGGCAGATTTCATTGAGGAACTGGCTAATCCAGAAAACAACTGCCCTATTCTGCTAACTGGCTCCGAGGTTCTTGCACCATGAGACGGGATCGCAATCCCGGCAACCATTGTTTTCCGCTCTCTAAACGATGCCCAAGTGACCATATAGAGTCCCAAAATGATGAAGAACCCACCAACAACGCTGCACAGAGGAAAACAAACCTTAGTTAGAAAATCGTTCAAGAAGATGTTGAAAAAACGAAAGCATTAATCAGTATGGATAATTCAAAAAGATTCCGGAAAATGTGTTTCACCTTCCGAGATAAATAGGGCTACCGAGAAAGATTCTCGACAGGAAAGCTGATGCAGCAGGCTGAAGAGGATTGTAGAGAGCAACCAAGGCAGGACCAATAATCTTATTGGACCAAGTTAAGAGTCCAAAGTTTAGTGCTGACGCGATAATTCCCTTAAGAGAAGATAAACCAGATCAAATTGTGTCGATGGTTTAAGCGAGAAACATGTGAGAAGATTAAAAAAAAAGAGTTATTGGTGCAACTTACTGCATATATAACTGCGAGAATTTCAGCTTGGGTTAGCTTCCAATCTAATGGCTCCTTTACCATAAAGAAAGCTGTTGTGACCATTAGAAATGTACCGGAGAAGTATGATAATGCAGCAACTGAAAGATTTGCCGGATACTTCTTCAGAACCGGCGCCTGGGAGAGTTTCCATTACATCCAAATCAGAAGACACGTGCAGTTTAGTATAGGCTATATATTGGTTTGTCTACACCTAACCAGAAAAACTGAAACAATGAAGGATTTTACCTGAATAGCAAGAAAAGCAGCCATACACATGCAGTTTCCAATCAAGCATAAAACACCAATGTGCCATTGCTCAAATCCAAGATCGATAAAGCCAGTGACTAACCATCCAGTAGGCTCTGGTTGACCTTTAGCGCTGATTTCATTGTTCATCGCAAAGTCTGCATTTTTGTCTCCTATCAAGACCGGACCTCGAAATAAAACCATAAATATGGCACCCAAAACACACACAAGTGTTCCTCCAACCTTAGTTTGACCTTCGATTCTCAACAAATTCACTCTTTCTGTACTGCATACAAAGTAGGAGACATTAAAAAAAACGAAAAGTGAAAGCAAATCTAAGAGGAGAACTTTCTGAAAAAATCATACTCACCCCATCATTACAGCCAAGAGAAAGGTAAAGACCGGGATGGACGGTTGAATGGCAGCAGCATAAGTCGGATTTGTGTATGTAAGACCGATAAGAAACAACAATTGGTTGCCAAATACCCTATAAATTTGCGGATAACGCAGAGGTGGCATTAACAAGGTGTTCACTCTGCATAGAGATAACTACAAGATATTGAAACAAGAGAGAGATGGTTTCTTACCCCGCTAAGCCCAGAAAGAAGAATGACAATAGAAGGCTTCTATTCATCGGAGGTCTGATCCTTCTACATACATGAAAGAAAAACAATGTTCATTGATTAGGTTTAGAATACTTAAAACATTCATCACAAACCCTGAAAAGCTAGAGACTTTTCTAGCATAAACTTGACGTGTTACAACCTCCCACACTATTCTTTCATTTTCTGATAGGCTATCAGGGGAACTATATTACAGTACTAGAGAATAAGTCGAGTGTAGATTGAGATAGTAGTTATCGCAAAACCCCAAAGAAGAGTCTAACAAATCTACTAACAGTATTAAAACATGATCAACAAAGAAACTGCAACGATCAATGGTCTCAAATTCATAACTATCCAAAATCTTATCTACTAACAATGGATGTAAATGGAGCACGAAAGGATTTCCATTACAAAATAAATCCTCCCCAAAATCAACTTAAGTCAACACACATTGTGCCCTCAAATCTGAAAATCTAGTTCTTATATCATGAAGGAAGAGAAAGGTGAGAAAAAGATTACACCTTTCGCGGAAATAGGCGAGAGGAGCGAGAATAGAGAGAGCAAGAAGATCACGGCAGACGCAGAAGACAAGCTGGTTGACTCCATCGTTAAGAGCTACTTTCGTAATCACATGGTATCCACCATTAAAGAGCTGAACAAACGCCATCGCAGTATGTGCCATCCGGGCATCTCTCTCCGCCGCCGATCCGCCTGCGTTCAGGCTCATCGCCGCCGTCATCTTTCCCGATTTACTCGGCTCCCTCTCTCTCTCTCTCTCTCTCTTCCAGTCTTCTTCAAGAAGAAACAAATCTTCGTAAGACTAGTTTAAGTATAAAAAGTGAGATCCTTTTACTCCCTTTGCCAAAAAGCTTAGATTTTTCGTAACTTGTAGAGTTTTTCTATTTAAGTATTATTATTTATTTTTATTTTCGTTAAATTGAAAGTAAATAATTATTATTTTTTTATTTCTTTGTTCGCCAATTAATACATATGAAAAACATAATTTCGAAAACAGTTCGGTAATAATAATCTCTCTCTCTCACACATAAGATGGACGGCGAAGGAGAAGGGAGCGGAATACGGCTGAGCAAGAGATTCGCCGGCGGGAAAGTCACCGGCGGTAGTTTAGAGGTTGATTACAAGACGAAATCCGGAACCGCTTGGAGCCACTCGTTCCTGAATCAGAAGCCATGGCATCCGCTTTCTTATCCCAATCAACGCCGCAAGTGGATCGCTGAGCAGACCAATGCTCAACACGATCGGAGAGCTGAAGAGGTTGCCCGTGAGGTACGTGCATCGTAGTACATGCTCTCTCGAGTTTCTCTTAATTGTGTGTTAATTGATTCTAATTCAAAAGCATCCCTCTTTTTCGTGGATTTGCTGCAGTTTGCGCAAGAGCAGGAGTTCTTCAAGCAAGCGGCTCTCATCTCTAAGAAAGAAAGAGAAAAGGTTTAGGCTTTTCTATCTTTCAGATTAGGGTTTATCTTATTCAGATCTTGTTTGGGTTCTAAATTCTCAGGATAACTTTGTTCATAAGTGCCCCTCTAATGCTTTAGATTAAGGTTTCTGTATTCTAGTGATTGTAGCTACAATGGATGAAACTTGGTGAAGTAGTGATTTTTACTTGGTTTTGTGTTTTGTGATATTCATTCCTGAGCTTAATTCTCGCAGATCGAAATGATGAAAGCCGTGAGCTTCATGTATATTCGCCCACCTGGATATGACCCTGAAAGTGCCAAAGCAGCAGAGTACGCGGATGAGAAACACGAGGGTCAGGGTTCTTCGTCTCAGGTTCCAAACGCGGACGACCATGTTGGTTCTACGTATGTTTTTGCTTTGAACAAATTATTACTTGGATGATAGCTTATTGGAGAAAGGAGAAATTTGTTTTCTTTTTGTCTTTCTTTGCTGTATGTTAACGAGAATTGTTTGTTGCAGGCCAGCAGAGTCAGAACAGACAGGTCAGGAAAGGAAGAAACCACGACCCAAAGATGTGTTTGGGCGTGCTCTTCCTACTGAAGAAGAATTTGAGGTCCTCAAAAATGCACCAAGGTATTTGCGATACCTTTTTTTTGTTTACTCTTTCAAATGTGTTAGTAGCCTAGTATTCCAAGTGTCAATGTGGGAATATTGCAACAGTGTAAGGGAACGTTTTCTCACCAATTTACTCTGATTGGAATTTTTGCAGGCTGGAGACTGGTATTACTGGGAGAGTAAAGCCATTTGCAGTTGAAGTGCGTAATGTGAAATGTCTGAGGTGTGGAAACTTTGGCCACCAAAGTGGTGATCGTGAATGTCCATTAAAGGATGCAGTGATGCCAAATGAAGAAAATCGATTGAAAAGAGATGATCCGTTGACTACTATCATTGCACATACAGATCCCGGAGAGGTCGGTTTTAATTTCCCTTAATTCTCATTCTTCAAAATCTTTCATGATCTAGTAGATCTAGTTTTAGGAAACTAAAGGCTGCTTCATTAACTGGAATGCTCTCTAATTTTTTGCAGCCTCTGAAGTGGGAGTTGAAACAAAAGCCGGGGTTGAGTCCTCCTCGTGGTGGTTTTGATCCTGAGGATCCAAATCAACAAATTGTCGCTGAAGATATATTTGATGAATATGGAGGTGAATCTCTTGATTTCCTAAAAAGGCCCATCTCATCAGTAGATTGTATTATACTAATTTTCTTAATTCGTTATGATATCACAGGGTTCCTTGAGGGCAGCCTCCCATTAGAGTTACTGAAGAGTTTGTCGTCGGATAAGAAAAGGAAGTCCAAAAGGAAAAAAAGCCACAAGAAACATTCTTCTCGGACTGCTGAGAAAACTGATAAATCTTCCACAGACTCAGAAGATAATAGAGAGACGAGAAGATCGAAAAAGCACAAGGAACCTAAGAAGAAGAGCAAGAAGCAATATGATTCTGACTCACTCTCCTCTGAAGATTCAGACTCTGATAGGTACCGTTCGAGTAGAAGAAGGCACAACAAGCATTTAGATCCATCTGGGATATCAAAATCAGAGGTTCACCACCAAGAAAACAGCCACAGAAAAAAACATCCCGAGGACGAGAGGCACCAGAAATGGAAGAAAACGGTGAATGTACCTTCTGTGTCATCTGATGATTCTGATTATTATAGAAATCACAGTAGTAGAAAGAAAAGATCAGAAGATGATTACAAAACCAATCACAGGGAGAGAAAGCAAATGCACCATAACGATCCTGTTTCAGAGAAAAATCAGCAACATGACAATTTGGAGTCTGGGAAGCTTCATAGAGTCGAGAAGAAGCAGAGATATGATGAGAGAAGTCACAGATATGTCGATGCTGAGTCCGAGAAGCGTCATAGATCCGATAAGAAACCGAGATATGATGATCGTGATTCCGAGAGACATCACAGGAGTGTGAAAGGCAAAGAGAAGCATATGTCCGATGATCCTGAAGAGTTTTCTGATAGATACAGAAGCACGAAGAAAGCAGATTCTGATTTGGAATCAAACCGTAGAAGCAGAAAGAAGAAGCAGAAGCATGAGTTGTCATCAGAAGAAGAAGAGTCTCGTAAGCATCAATACAGCACTAACCAAAGGAGAAACTGAGTGTAGTCTGTTGTCCTGGAATACGAGTTCTGGTTTTCTGTCTGAATGAAATGGTGAAATACGATTGGTTTAATCTTTTTGTGATGGACCTTTAATCTTTATAGAGCTTAATGAGCATATTACTGTTAAGAAGTATCTCTTTACATCATTTGGTCACGTGACAAACGGGTGGGTACATGACTAGCGGAGCACCAACAAGTGTGGATAGCTGAGGAGAAGGACTCATCAAGTTAAGCGTCCAAAACGACGGCGTTTAGGTGAAACTGCAAACGGTTCGTTTTAAAGCTTTTCCCGCCAGCACCGGAGGCATTTGGGGAGACTTGAGACTTGAGGCTTGAGAGATTCCATGTCCTTGATTCACCGTCAGTTGAATCGTTTGGGATTATCCTCTGTTAGTGCATGGAACGTTAAGATACGAGAAGCGGTTAATCGAAATGATCCAGCTGAATCACTTCTTCTGTTTCAGGGAATGAAGCGCGAAGGATTTGAACCGAACAACTTGACCTTCCCATTTGTGGCCAAGGCTTGTGCTAGGCTAGCTGATATTGGGTACTGCGAGATGGTTCATGCCCATGTTTTAAAATCTCCGTTTTGGTCTGATGTGTTCATCGGGACAGCGACGGTTGATATGTTTGTAAAATGTAATTGTCTGGATTCTGCAGCCAAGGTGTTTGAGAGAATGCCTGAGAGAGATGCTACCACTTGGAACGCAATGCTGTCTGGTTTCTGTCAATCAGGTCACACGGATAAAGCATTTTCTATATTTCGTGAGATGAGACTCGACGATATCTCACCTGATTCCGTGACGATCATGACCTTGATTCAAGCTGCTTCTTTTGAAAAAAGTTTGAAGCTTTTGAAGGCTGTGCATGCCTTTGGGATACGTTTAGGTGTAGATGTACAAGTCACCGTTGCCAATACTTGGATTTCTACTTATGCGAAATGTAATGATTTAGATTCAGCTAAGTCTGTATTTGAAGCTATTTGCAGAAGTGACAGAAGTGTCGTGTCTTGGAACTCAATGTTAAAAGGATATGCAGTATTTGGTGAAGCATCTGATGCATTTGGTCTTTACCGGTTGATGCTGCGTGAAGAATTTAAGCCGGATTTTAGCACCTTTATCAACCTGGCTGCATCGTGTCAGAACCCTGAAACACTATCCCAAGGAAGGTTGATTCATTCTCATGCAATACGCCTTGGTACAGATCAAGACGTAGAAGCGATCAATACATTTATATCTATGTATTCGAAATCCGGGGATATCTGCTCAGCGAGGTTATTGTTTGACTTCATGCCTACCAGAACATGTGTTTCTTGGACTGTGATGATAAGTGGGTATGCCGAGAAAGGCGACATGGATGAAGCTTTGGCCTTATTTCATGCCATGACCGAAACAGGAGTCAGTCCAGATATAGTGACTTTACTCTCCCTCATTTCAGGTTGTGGAAAATTCAGTTCTCTAGAGGTTGGAAAATGGGTGGATGCTAGAGCAGATGCTTATGGGTGTAAGAGAGATAACGTCATGGTCTGCAATGCTCTCATTGATATGTACTCAAAATGTGGAAGTATAACCGAAGCTCGAGACATCTTCGATAACATGTCTGAGAAAACTGTCGTCACATGGACTACGATGATAGCTGGATATGCTTTGAACGGAGTCTTCCTCGAAGCTTTGGAACTATTCAACAAGATGATAGATTTGGATTATAAACCAAACCACATAACATTTCTTGCCGTTCTCCAAGCTTGTGCACATTCAGGTTCTCTGGAGAAAGGGTGGGAGTATCTCCTCACCATGGAAGAAGTATACGGCATCAGTCCCGGATTAGACCATTACTCTTGTATCGTAGATCTTCTTGGAAGAAAGGGAAAGCTTGAAGAAGCATTAGCACTCATCCGTAACATGTCAGTTAAACCCGACGCAGGCATATGGGGTGCATTGCTTAGTGCCTGCAAGATCCACCGTAACGTAAACGTGGCCGAGCAAGCTGCTGAATGTCTTTTTAACTTGGAACCGGAAATGGCTGCGCCTTATGTAGAAATGGCTAACATATATGCAGCTGCTGGTATGTGGGATGACTTTGCGAGGATTAGATCGATGATGAAACTCAGGAACATTAAGAAGTATCCAGGTGAAAGCGTGATTCAGGTGAACGGGAAGAATCACACTTTCACCGTTGGAGAACGTGATCATGCAGAACATGAAACGATATACTTTGTTTTGTATGGTTTAAGCCTGTTTGCGAGAGATAAGCATACATTGCATAAAGGTGCGTATGCGGAAGGGGAACAGAATTATAAACTCTGTTGGGTCTAGATTCCTATTCAGAAGGTTGTTGGTTCGAAACAGGTGATGCTCAGTCTTTGCTTGCTGTATTCACATAAAACAGCCGAAACATTGTTTTTTTGGCCAATATTCCTATGAATGAGGATAACCTGCGAGGCGACAGTCTCAAGGAGGAAACAAGCAGTTGGAGAGAGAAACAATATGGGACTGATTTGGAGTCTGATGTTGAGGATCGGTGAGGCAGAGCCGCACTAGTAAAGTTGCAGGACGTGACTTTTCAGTGCATCTATTCAAGATTGCAAAGTGAAGAAAGAACTATTTGGAGACTTCAAATGAAACTTGGTGAAGCAAAGCTTTACTTTCTGTTCCTCATATTAGGACTACTGTATCAGAATCAAAGATGAGAAAGTTGTCAATGCAACACTAATGTTTTAGACCAAATTGTAAAATTGTAAACAACCAGTGAACTTACGAAAGTGTTCAAAGTAGGCTCAAAGTCAAAACTATCGAACTAATAATTGACCTCAGGGTCAGGCTGTGCCCTCTTAACTTAATGGATATAAGAGGCCCGTAAGTGAGAATTATAAATCTATCTTCTTCTACATCTCAGCCCATGATGATGAACCCAAAAAACAAATGTATTAAAGTCCTTCATAAAACGCACCACCAGCCATTTTTGGGATTATTAAAGATTCTATTAACTTTTAGGATATAGTTTCTTCTAACTGATGTGATGGGGGATCTAATTATCAACAAATGTTTAATCAACAAGATATAAAGTAAAGCACAATTCTGATTTGTGGAGGACCAGATTCTATCGGCATTTCTTCTTTGTATTCACCACCAATGTTTTTTGGCATTTGTCAAATGTAAAGGATAAAAGACTTTTTGGCCACTTAGATAAAATTATACTACTACAGAAAAAAGATATTTTCCTTCGGCATGTTCGTAGAATTCCGTGTCCATTGCGCGTTCCCACGACGTAGATATTTTATTTGTCACGCATTACCTTTTAGTTTTACATATTCTTATTTTAACCCCTACAAAGTTTAAGTTTCATAAAACACCATATTAGAGCCATGAATATCCCAAAAACACCTATCTTAACACACTCATAAGTCATAACCGATAAAATGTTTGTATTCAACATTATTATATGAGTTTTTGTTTTCTCTTTGAAGTAAGTATTTGGATTTTAGAGACGATTGAAATTTCTGAAGACTAAAGTGTTCCATATATGAATATAAGAAACATACGAGGACTAAGAAAATAATAATGAATAAAAAAAGAAAAAACACACTTATTCAAAAATGGTAACGCGTTAAGTAATTAATTATTGACACAGCAGGCCTATCCATATATACATATAAAGCACATAAGCTTTTCTTCTTCTGTTCCAATTCATTCTCAAACAAATCTTCCCAATTTCGTATCGGTAAATATATCTCGAATTTCACTTTTGATCGCACTTTTTTTTATCTGTGATCATTCTTATTCAGCTTCTTATTTTCGTACTGGATTCTTCTCTTGGTCTTGTAATGATCGAATCGTGTTCCTTTATTACGAACTATGTTTCGTTGTTCGTCGAATTTGCTTATGGATTAAAAAACATTACTGTGATTCTTGATGGATCATATATTGTCTCATTTTGATCCTCATGATCTATCAGAAATATTTGTCAGATTTCGTTATAACAAAAGTCAAAATGTTTAAAAAAGTTTGTTTGATCTTTGGACCTGATGTTGTATATCAAACTCTTGTAGGTGTCTGAAATTGAGTAACAAACAATGGGAGGTGGTAAAGACAAGCATCATGATGAGCAAGACAAAGGCTTTCATTTTCCAGGAGGAGGACATCATTACCCACCCGCTGGATACCCACCACAACAAGGGTACCCTCCAGCTGGAGGCTACCCACCTGCAGGTTACCCACCTGGTGCTTACCCTCCTGCACCTGGAGGTTATCCACCTGCTCAGGGTGGTTATCCTCCTGCGGGCTATCCTGCTCCTCACCATTCAGGTAAAAAGCTCTCCTTTCTAGTTTGTTACATCACGTGTCAAGTGTTTGAAGAATGATAGGGACAATAGTTTCTAAGAGGTTGTTGATGTTTTGCTATGCTAAAGCTAAGCACTGTTCTTGTTGTTTTACTGGATTATCTACCTGTTATGTTTGAATCGTTATGGTAATAGGAACACTAACTTTGCAAAGTTTGCTGTTTTTTTTATACGCAAAAGCTTAAAAGTATTGCCTTTGTAGTGTGCTGTGTGTTTCAACCTGCTAGATGTTGTTTTAAGTTTGAATTATAGTTTAAAAGACAGTAGTTTCTAATATGTTGCTAGTTTTTTCTTGCAAATGCTAAGTATTGGTGAGTTTACTGGTGCAAATATTGAACCTTCGAGGTGGTTTCAGAGTCCCATTCGGATAGACATTGATGTTTTAGTATTAAAGATTTTACTCTTTATCGATTGTGATTATCATGTGAACAAGTTTATTGTCTTTTTCTCTCTGCCTTCTGCTACTTTGTACTGTATGTTCCCCATGTAAATACCCTTTTTCTGTATCATCAGGACATACAGGACATTCTGGTGGTGGACTGGGAGGTATGATCGCTGGTGCAGCTGGTGCGGCGGCAGCAGCATATGGAGCTCACCACGTTGGTCATGCATCACACAACCCTTACGGGCATGCAGGGCACGCAGGGCACGCAGGGTTTGGCCACGTTGGTCATGCCTCTCATGGATATGGTCACGGTGGTCATGGTAAGTTCAAGCACGGAAAGCATGGAGGCAAATTCAAGCACGGAGGCAAGTTCAAGCACGGAAAGCACGGGAAACACGGCATGTTTGGAGGAGGAGGCAAATTCAAGAAGTGGAAGTAATCTAAAAAAACCAACCTTTGATTCTCTCCTCCGGTAGTCTCATTACCTGTGACCGATGTTTCTAATAATCCCTTCCCAAAATATTACTTTTTTAACTATACATCGGTTCAGAGAGATCGCTGGTTCAGAGGAAATAAATGGAGAGTGCTAGTATAAAGTAAAACCTTATGTTATCTGTAGGAGAGGTTTCTTCAATCTCTCAATAGCAGATGCTTTGAAACTTATCTATAATTTGGTTTTGTAATTGACAGTTTGTGTTTGTTTTCGTTCCGTTAAAAAAAAAAAAAAATTCAAAATCTCCCATCTTTGCTGACTTGATGTTGTATATGCTTAAAGTATATATGCTTTAAGTAGACTGATCTAATATCATCAGTGATATTGTATCTTGCTCTTCTGTTTTTTTTTTCTGGCCTTTTTTTATAGATTTGGTCCTAAGAACTCCAAAGAATTATATTATGATCCTGTGTTTTTAATAAATTCAAAAGAAAGCATGGAGGTTATAACAGTATACAGAGGACAAGCTGTATTATTGGGTAGTATAATCACATTGTTTTTTGTCCACAGCCCAATTTCGCCTCTATATTTCACTATTTTGGTTCTTCGACTATGCAATTATGCATCAACTAAAGTAACTTTCTCATCTGTCAACATAACCAATATTTACACTGCCTTTTCTTTTTAACAGAAATCGCTTATAAATTGTGGTATTATATCTCGTCCAGCCATTTTTTCAATCTTTTGTGTGCTTCGACAAGTATAAATTGAAAATGTTATAAGCTTTGAGGAAACTGGTGCAGATGACGAGATTCCCAATAAGTTATTAAGTCACTATAGTGCACATACAATTCACAATCAACCATAATTATATTATTATCTATGGTTTTGATCCATTTGCTTTCATCCTTCTTCCCACTCGACGTCGTCTTCTTCCTCTTCATCTGCTTTATCAGTCAAATCCACCTTGTAGTCTCCACTTTCTGCAAAGTTAAGTTACATGAAAAGTTACCAAGCTGAGCATCACATAATCCATACATATATCAGGAGGAATAAACTCTCTCCTTGTCATTTATAACTTAACACCATTAGCATGTCTTAACAAGTATCTTCATATGATCAACTATAAGCATGTCTTAACAAGTATCTTCATATGATCAACTAACAAGTTAGGGAATTGGAAATGAATTAACAGTAAACTCAAACTGACCTGATACATGAGCCCCTTCGTGGCATTCAGCATCTTCTTCATATTCCTCTTCACGTTTGGACTTCATACCGACCTGACGATCTGAGGATGTAGTAGCCGATTGAATGTCAGGGGTTATTACCCCCGCGGATTCTTGCCGACTCAGCTTTTCAGCTACCTCTTGCTGCTGCAGTAGAGCAGCGTAGTAAGCTTTGAGATACTCATCCTGAAGCTGAAATGAATCAAGATTCACGAAACACAGTCCATAAGATACTTTGGGAATCAAAATAAATACAAAGAAGTCTTACGCAAAAAGGCATACCTTCAAATCCTTATTATCGTCATTTCCCATGGCTGATGATTTATTGTCATATGAAAGTTTTACTGCTTCTTTTGAGACACCATCAACCTTTGTATCCTGTCTCATCACTCCCCTTTGTTCCTCAGTCAGATTCATTCCTTGCCTGATCATCCATGGAGGCAGCTGTTTCATACTAGAAACTCCACCTCCAGATTTGACATCTTGTTTACCCTCACCAAGGTTAACCTCAACCTAACCATATACGTAAGATTTAAGAAATCAAACTAACCACAATAATAGAGGATAAACGCTTGGAAAACTTGAGACCAGACTTTGTATAAACTTATTTTATGTTAGGGCTCTTAATGGAAAAAACAAAAATCCACTGATCTCAACTAAGCTTTTATAGCACAACATATATTTTCTGTATGTATGTGGAGAAAAATACAAATAAAACTTCTAATTGAACAAAGGGACATTTTGTTACCATACCATCGCCTCAACTCCAATGATAACACTCAACCTCTATATACATTGAGAAGTGTAACAATGATCACCTTTGTCTCTCCGAGAAATGGCATCGGTGTTGAACCATACCCACCCTGTGACCTCGAAGGATCATCAGGGTTAAGATCACCATTTTCACGAGCAGCCATAGCTGCACGAGCCTCCCATTCAGGAAAAATTTCATAGACAGGAAACGGTAGGTCTTTTACTCTATTCATTTGATCCATCACAGCCTGCATTTTAATTCCAGTTTTGTCAACGCAAAAACTACAAAACTAATGTCAGAATACAGAAAATCAACAATTAAGAAAAAGACTAATCACTAGAAACAGCAAGGTATAAATGACATAACAAAGACAACTTTTTACAAACTCATCAACTTAAAAGTAAATATGAGATGAACTCTTGTATGAGCTAATCTATCAGCATGACTAAAGTGCAGATGCATGAGCTAATATATCAGCATGACTAAATTTTCACTGTACTGAGCCGCTAAAACAGTATGCACAGACCTCCGCAAACTGGAGTCTTTGCCGCTGCCGTCCCTTTGCATTGTCACCTCCATCTACCACTTCTTGGGAAGATAGCTTGGTACATTCCACAACAAGTTCTCCATTGCATCTTTCACAATGAAAAGCATCGTCCTCCATAGAAATTAATCTCAGGGCATCCAGTGCACTATATCTATACCAGAAATGAGAGAATCTATACATGTTTAGGGACTTATATAATACAACTCATAAACGTAAGGGTTTTATAAACATAAAAGAGTGGTGGACTTTACTTCCTCTTGCAGTTAGGACAGCCATACTCCTGAACAGTATCCTTATCTTCTAGTTCATCTTTAAGTTTTTTTTTAATCTTTTCCAGATTCAAGCGAGCACTATCATACATCTGTAAGAGAAAAGAAGTGCTATAGAGTAGTTTGATTTAAAAAGAAAAAAGAAAACGGCAAAAAAACAGTAAACTGAAAACAAAATAAAGCACTTAGGATATGAAGCATACATGTTGATAATCGAGGCAGCAATAAGAGTGCGTGTGGAACTTCACATTGTCCTCTGCACGGCCATGAGTTGCACCAGCCACTGCAACATTATATATCTTCGCACGCTTTGCAGTCTATTGAAAAGATTGAGAATCAATCAAACAGCGGTGTAAACAAAGAAGTATTACGGGATAAAGACAAGCAAACAATAAAAAAGAAAAATGTAGAAAACGTGGTGAAAAAAAACAGAAACCACAAGTTGCAAAAGGGAAAAAAGAATATTTACTCTAGAAGGAAAATCGAAGAACGCAAAATTTGTAAAAGAAGTATCCAAATTAACCACAAGTTCTTCAATCTTTATAATCTTAAGTGTTTATGAAAAATATGCTATTTATCATAAGACTGAAAGAGTTTTTGAGTTATAGGTTTAGCAAGAACAATATTGTGAAATGAAGTGATAAACATCACATCAATCTGAAAGAAAGCATAGTTTCTGCACAAACCTCTTTCCTTTGGTAACGCGTGACCAAATGTTTTTCTTCAAAGTGTCTTAAGATTTTTCGGACTTGCTTGGTGTTCTTCTTCAAGTCTCTGGCCAAGTCTTCTTCTTTAACCCATTGCCGCCTAGCAGACAAAACAGAAATGAAAGACTATTGTGGCAACATAATTTATTTAGATGCTATCAAAATTTCACCTAATAGACTTTTGGGGATAGAAGTCGAAGAAATGCATACAAACCTCACAAGCGCATCCAGGACCACAACGCTATTCCCTCTGCTGTCAATTTTTGCAGATTTCTGCTGATTATCGCTTACCGTAGTAAGATTATCATCATAGAGAGTCCTTGCTAAAAGCCTCATCAGCCTGAAAATTAGTGCAAAGAAACATATGGGAGTGCAAATAAAAAATTAGTAAAAAAGCCCTGCTTGAACATATCTACATATGAAGATTCTGGAAAAAAGGTATCGCTTGGTGAGAGATTGGACTGAAGCGAAAAGTGAGTTACCTGATAAACGGCTCGCGCACAACGGCTTTCTGCACCGGGACTGATATTTCCATCGGGATTAGCAAACCAGGATACTTTACAAAATAACAGCCGAGGAACCAGTATTAGGTTTGTGTTTGATACAAACTCTGCATGGAAGCAGAAGATTACCTTTCGCAGCGAGAACAAACTAAAAGAAAACAGGATAATACAGGATACGTAACTATAAGTATAAAAAAAAACTTGGAGACGAAACAAGAGCAAGAGCTGAGAAACTTAGGGGGAGCCAAAGTTCAAAAAAAAAAAAAATTACTTAGGGAGAACGGCAGGAAGGACACAAGATTCAGGGGCCAAAGAATCAGCTATAGAGCTAAGAGAGAGAGGTGAAAGCTTGTTAGAAACGTGTATATAATGGCTAAGAGGACAGCGTCGGGTAGTAAGTCAGAAGAAACAATGCTAATGCCACTGACCGTGCAATGATACACATGGACATGAACCAACAAGAGATGCTAGCTATCTGCTCAAAATAGAAGAAAGTACGACCTCGATGACAAGACTGACTCCCAAATCCAAACTAGCAGCAAGAAAGGTCTCAAGATATTCAGAAAATCAACGGAATCACCGAAGAAAACCCATATATACACCCAATCATCAGGCAGTACAATAAGGAATTCGAATTGAAGATCATATGGTTAAGAGAGAATTAGGGACATATAACACCTAACGCAAAAATCGATGAACGCAAGTGAGGTAGTGGACGTTGATTGACAAAGGAGAGGAGCGTAGAGAAGGGAATGTGATCGATTTCAGTAAGGGATGGGTTTGGCTTCTGACTCTGAGGGTTTGAAAACCGTGCGACCGCAAGTTAGGGTTCGTGTCTTTTTATTTACCTTTTTTTTTTTTGGTAATTGGACCGAATTTTTAATGGGCTTAACAAAAAAAAAAAGTTAAAAAATATATTTTCTTTAAAAGTATGATATTTAAAAAATAAGAATAATCTTCAAAAATGATTTTCAAAATTTTCCGATTGTAATATTTACAAAAAAACTACACCTTTTATTATTTGTATATTAGACACTACAAATGTAAATAATTGTAAACTTCAATAATAATATAAGATTATTGCTAATTTCCTTTCTTTTTTCCCTTCTACAGTTTTGTTTTGTAAGACTTTTCTGTGGACTTCACAAGTTGGGCCAGTACGTAATTGGACTCTGGCAACTTTTATTACTCACGCAATTTGCCAGCGTCAACCTCTATTTATATTTACACATTCGCTCACCAATTCCCAATTGCACTCTCGTCGATAAGCTAAGAGAAGTCAAGCTTCTTCGTTCGATCAGGAAGGTTTGTAACTTTGTATCAATTAATAAATCCTAGTTGCGTTCGTTCTAAGATCTGATGACGCCAAATTCATTTGGAACCTAAATTCGTTTGATTAAGTCCATGATCGGTTTGTATCCATTGGAAACCCTAAATTTTGAGGGTTCTCTAGAATCGTCCTTGTATATCATTTTGTGTTATTTCGTGTCAATGCTCTATTGTTTTCGGGATCATATTTTTCTAAAATTTCAGCATTCGGAATATTATACATTGGCTAGGGGTTACATTTTTCTGTGTAGGAACTTCAGATGTCTCTAAAAGAGCAGCTAGATAATTTCAATAAGCAGCAAGTGAGATGCCAATCTACGCTTTCGAGCATTGCTTCTTCAAGAGCGGTGCCTTATTCTTCTTCTTCGAGGCGGCCCGTGCCTCCGGCGGCCATCAGTCAAAAGCCTACTACTGCTCCTGTCAAGTTTTCAAGCGATACCGAGCGACTTCAGCACATTAACAGCGTTAGAAAAGCTCCTGTCGGTGCTCAAATCAAGCGTGTCATTGATCTTCTCTTTACGGTTTGTTTTGTTCTTCTTCTTTCATATGAGCTATATAAATCTAATGAAAGTTGATTTNTTTTTTTTTTTTTTTTTTTGGCTTTGTAGACAAGGCAAGCCTTTACGCCAGAGCAAATAAATGAAAGGTGTTATGTTGATATGCATGCCAATAAGGCTGTTTTTGATAGTATGAGGAAAAACCCTAAAGCTCATTACGACGGAAGAAGGTTCTCTTACAAGGTCGATTGATTTTTGTATTCTTCTCATTTTCTCTTTGAGAAAAAAAAAAAAGAGTTTCATTTTGTGTTTACATGCAAAATTCCACTCTCTTGCCGTCACAGGCTGAGCACAATGTCAATGACAAGAGCGAGCTTCTTTCCTTGATAAATAAATATCCTGATGGTATTGCGGCAAGTGATCTCAAAGACGCTTACCCCAATGTCATGGAGGATTTGCAGGTACGATACACAAAGTTTGACGTATTTTGACATGAGAAATGAGATTTTTTAATTAATCATTTTTGTTGCCTTGAATCCTTTTGGTTTTTGGTTGGACAATCATTTAGACAAATGGGGAAAACATGTCTTGCTTCGTGAAACCAACTAAAAGGTTTTCATCAAGATTGTCTTGTATTATTGTAGGCCCTGAAAGCTTCAGAAGACATCTGGTTGCTATCTAATTCGCAAGAGGACATTGCGTACCCAAATGATTTCAAGTGTGAGATTATGGTTGATGACGACTTTAAAGCTGTCTATCGCGACATTGAGGTCCCGAGCGACTTCGTGGAGGTGGAGAAGGAGCTGCGGAAGTACGGTTTGAAGCCCGTGACAGACACTGCCGCGAGGAGAGCTGCTGAGCAGAAGTACGGCATACCAATCAATAAACCGAAGGATAAGAAGAAGAAGAAACAAGAGATCACCAAGAGAACCAAACTCACCAATGCCCATCTTCCCGAGCTCTTCCAGAGCCTTAACCCCACCACTTCCCGGAACTGAACCTCATAAATGGGTGATTATGGAATTTAAAATTCGAACTAAACCCGCGTTCTTTTACTACTCATGAAACTTACAGTAGAGAACAAACAAATTGTATTTCTTATGATCTTGAGTTTACAATAGAGAAGCCAATATGTCATTACCTCTTGAAAGGATCAACTTCAAGAAAAGACATACACCAGCACTATGGATTTTGATAGTATTTATATTAAGAAAATAATTCTATGAGAATTGGTTAATTAATATGTAATCAAAATAGAAATTGACATTTGAATTTTCCTACATGTCTATTTTACATGTATTGGAGTCTTCGGTCACTTCATAATTATTTTCTTTTCATTATGGATTTGCTCTTTTGGGGTTGATTAATGTTGTAGGCCTTTTAATTTAACATTTGGGCATTTTACTTTGATGAAAGACATGGCCTCTGATCTCAACAACTTCATCAGTAATTAGAGGATTCACGTCGTCATTTATGGCTTCAGAATCCACAGGATTGAACGTATATAATGTAAAAACCCATAATTTTCTGTATCCTTTTGTAATCTGCCAGATGTGTTGATAATTCACCTTTGCTTTCCTACTGTCATGCAGCTTCCATGCGTTAAGATAGCTGGCCTGGGCAAGTTAATATTTGGTGATGTCAAGTCAAGGACGTCTTTAACCAAAATAAAGGTTGTGAAGTGAGGTTAAGAAGTGGTGAAAAGGTTTTGGAAAAATTGTGTAGCTACCTTTTCAATCTAATTAGGTTTTTCAATCTAATTTTTATACGTTTTTAATTTTTAATTACATCTGATTTTATATGTAGATGGTATATGTTAAAAATTCATAAGAACTAATTTGATAATAAAATCATTTTTTATATGTTTTTAATTTTCAATTACATTTGATATGTAGTTTTATGTGAGATAAGATATGTTAAGATCAATTACAAAAAAAAAACGTATATAAAAACATGCAGATGCAAGATTTTAAAACAAAAACAATATGAAATATTCCCATGCCTTAAGAAATAGAAGGCTAATTTCTAATTAATTTGATGCCAAATTAAAATTTACATTTTCAATAATATTGTGAAAACTCTTTTTTGAGTACTCTGATCCCAATTAAACTCGAATCAAGATATGTTGATAATTTTAAATACTCGTAATGCTATTCTTCATTTCCAATTGTTTTTTTTTTTACAATATAAGTTAAGAAAACAAGATTTAGAAAGCTTTTTTTTATCTAGGTCGGTGGTATTGAATCTGCATGAAAAGCTTGCGTCGTGAGAGTTTTAACATTTCTTACCAATTTATCCGCCTTGATATTCTTTGCACGTGGTATAAGCTTTATGGAGAATGAGTTAAAAAACACCTTCCATATGAAAAACTCCTCTAAGTGCGTCGTGAAAACCAGCCAATCTTCCGGGCTTGACAGTATCTTCACCAAATCTGAACAATCTGTAGCAAAATTTATCTGAAAATCTTGGAGATTTTTCATATACTCCATTACCCAAAGTAATACCTCAAACTCTACATGTAATGATGATAAGTTTGCTCTGTTATTACGAGAATCCATCCTTATATCCAACATCCTCTCATTTCCAATTGCTTGATCTAAACAACATTTTAGTTTCTCGAAACATTTTAAGTTCTCAAACTTAAGAATTCTTTAGTACTTCTTTACTACGAAAGTTCATAATGATAACACAAAAAATGGAAGAGAAAAATGTCATTTAAATCCTTAACTTTTCAAAAATAGAGGTTTAAATTATCAATTTTTCAAATGTCATTTAAATCCTAAAATTTTATTAACTTACTAATCAAATAATAAAATTTTATTGACTTCCTAATTAACTAATTTTTTTGTTAGTTATGTCATCTGTGTTCTGTCGGAAAAAACAATTAAAAAAAAAACTAAAAAAATTTATAAGTTTTATCAAGATAAACTTACAAATAAAGTAAAACAATTCCAATAAAAATTTAAATAAAAAAAATAATTTTCTGATTTTATGAGTGTTTAAAATGTTATTATAATAATTAAATATCATATTTCATGCTTTTTTATATATGTTGATTTTTATTAAATTTTCTTAAATATACATATAATTATATTAAATTTCCTTCAATTTTGTAATTAATAAGTAATCAATATTAAGAATAAATATAAATTCATTAAATATTTTCTTAAATCATTAAGTATTAAATACATTTAAAAGTAATTAATAACTAAATATCATCAATAATGTAGATTATGATTACTTTTAAATGTATTTCATACTTTTTAAAAATGGTCTTGCATTATTTAAATTAATAGCAATAGTAGGAATAAAAATACAAACTTTAATAAATTTATATATATATTTAAGAAAATATAATGAAAAATCAAGATAAATAAAAAAGCATGAAATCTGATATTTAATGAAAAATTTATTGTAGTAATATTTTAAACACTCAAAAAAATCAGAAACTTAATTTTATTTTTATTTTTATTTGATTTATCATATTTTTAATTTTACTTTGATAAAACTTAATAATTTTCTTAGTTTTGTTCAATTATTTTTTCAAGGGGACACTCAAATAGCATAAATAACAAAAGTTTATTATTTAATTTGGAAATCAACAAAACTTATTTAATTAGGAAGTAAACAAAAACTTTAGGAATTTAATGATATTTGGAAAATTGAATATTTAAATCTTTATTTTTGGAAAACTGAAGATTTAAATGATATTTTTTACCAAAAAATGGAATGACAAATTAACTATTTTTTGTAATATTGGGCCTATAACTTGACCAAACCAAGCCCAATGCAAAGCGAACCGGGTGAAACCTGTCGGAAACAGATAATTGTGAAAACCCTAACTTCTCTTTTTGGTTGTCAATTGGGCAAAAGCGTAACTCTCAGGTGCGTGTGCTCTCCGCTGGTTCCCTTCAAAGAATCGGCACACGCTTCTTCATATTCGATATTCCTCAATTACCTCAGGTTTCAATCCTCCTCTCAATTTTTCCTTTTGAAATTTTGTGGGTTTGATTCTCGATTCATTCGCATATAAGTTTTACAGCTGAGATTTGATCAAAAGCGTCGATTTTTCTTCAAAGAAGTTGTAATTTGCGTAAAAAGTTTCTGGCTTTGTTCATTTCTATCACTCATCGTTTTGATATTTGGGCAAGTCTCAACCTTTGTAGCATATTAGATGATTTCTGGGCGAATTTGGAATTTAATTGTATAAACTCGGTTCACCCTCTTATTCAAAGTATTGAATTTGCGTTTTTTTCAAGCTTCAGGTTATGAATAATGTTTGACGTTTTAGGTTTTGCATGTCAACTATTATTTCATTATTATTTGAATCGTGAGTAATCAAATCATTATTTTTAGCTCTGATTGTGAGTCAATTTCCTTTGAATATTGTTTGTGCTTACTCTATGGTTAGTTTCGTTTAAGCGTTACTCCCTAATAGTTTCTTCTCATATTCGTGTTCATGTTTGTGTTACAATAAATGAATAGTTTCCGCATATTGTCTCATTAAAACCAATTTTGTTCTGCTGTCAGATTGTGTATATAGATATGTTGTATCTTCGTCAGGCAGTTAAACCATTGATTTTATTTGTTTAGATCTTTGAGAGATGGCAGATCGATTGACACGTATTGCTATCGTGAGTTCAGACCGTTGTAAGCCAAAGAAATGTCGCCAAGAGTGCAAGAAGAGTTGTCCTGTGGTCAAGACAGGTTCTTATTCTTATTCCAAAATTGAATTTCTGTTCTTGCATACGAATTGCTGTATTGTGATTGATTGGCTGTGTCATTTACTCATTGCATGCTTAGTGACTGCCTGCCAATTAGTGCATAGTGGTTAGGTTGCGTGTGGAGCCATAAGTTTGGAACTTTAGACTACTGACTCGATGTTTTTGTTATAACTCTAAAAAATTCTAGTGCCAAACTGCCGCTTATTCATCAACTTATGTTTATCTCTTAGGAAAACTTTGTATTGAGGTGACTGTTGGTTCCAAGCTTGCTTTTATCTCAGAGGAGTTGTGCATCGGTTGCGGTATCTGTGTGAAGGTATGTCTGCATATATGCTATTGCTGATCCCGAATATACCTCTGTACATGTAGCCAAAACTGGGACACTAAACACTTTCTGCTATTGTACAATTGCAGAAATGTCCATTTGAAGCAATTCAGATTATCAATCTTCCCAGAGACTTAGAGAAAGATACGACCCATCGCTATGGCCCAAACACTTTCAAGTTGCACAGGTTCGTTTTTCTCTATCATTCTACTTTTAAAAGATTGATTCCTCTTGTAGTTTGAAGACAGTGTAATCTCTGTCTTTACTTCCAGGCTCCCAGTTCCAAGGCCAGGGCAGGTCCTAGGATTGGTTGGGACAAATGGTATTGGAAAATCAACCGCTCTGAAAATTTTGGCGGGGAAGCTCAAACCAAATTTGGGCCGTTTCACTGTAATAGTCTCTCCGGAGTTTCTCAACTGCTATATGAAATTCTCTTGGTTAGTTGATTTATGATTATTTTCCTTCTTGTGCAGAGTCCTCCAGACTGGCAAGAGATCTTGACTCACTTCCGTGGGTCAGAACTTCAAAACTACTTCACCCGTATTCTAGAAGATAATCTAAAGGTATAATGTCAAATTGCCTTAAAATTTGTTTCTAGAGGGTGCCTAGGTTTCATTTAATGACACAAGTTGTGATATCCTGTGCACGGCAGGCCATTATTAAGCCACAATATGTTGACCACATCCCGAAAGCTGTTCGAGGCAATGTTGGAGAGGTCCTTGACCAGAAGGACGAGAGAGATAAGAAGGCAGAGCTCTGTGCTGATCTGGAGCTGAACCAGGTCATTGATCGTGATGTTGAGAATTTATCTGGTGGTGAGCTGCAGAGGTTTGCTATCGCTGTTGTCGCCATACAAAACGCTGAGATTTACATGTTTGATGAGCCATCTAGTTACCTTGATGTTAAGCAAAGACTCAAAGCTGCTCAAGTTGTTCGTTCTCTCCTGAGGCCTAATAGGTTTGATTTTTTTCATCTTCTGATTATTTTGTTTAAATGGGGTATAAAATAAGCTACTAACAGTGTTTTTCCTTTTTCTCCAGCTACGTCATTGTGGTGGAGCATGATCTCAGTGTTCTTGATTACTTGTCGGATTTCATTTGCTGTCTGTATGGGAAACCAGGAGCCTATGGTGTTGTGACTCTCCCTTTCTCTGTCAGAGAAGGAATCAACATTTTCTTGGCTGGGTTTGTTCCCACAGAAAATTTACGTTTTAGAGATGAATCCCTGACCTTCAAGGTAAACATTTTTTGATGGTGCAGAGGCAATGTTCCTTCACAAAAGGTAATCAATATTGTGTACTTAAATGGTTCTTTTGTTCGAAGGTTGCTGAGACTCCACAAGAAAGTGCTGAAGAAATACAGTCGTACGCTAGGTACAAATACCCCACCATGACCAAAACACAAGGAAACTTCAGGTTGAAAGTGACGGAAGGTGAATTTACCGACTCTCAGATTATTGTAATGCTTGGAGAGAATGGTACAGGGAAGACAACATTTATCCGGATGCTGGTATTCTCTTCTTCCATTATACCCTTTCTTTTGGTTTGAGTTTCGGCAAGTGCTGGACTCCTAAACTTGTATTGTTGGTAAATTCTGCAGGCGGGTTTGTTGAAACCTGACGAGACAGAAGGATCAGAAAGAGAGATTCCAGAATTCAATGTTTCTTACAAGCCACAAAAGATCAGTCCGAAGTTTCAGAATTCAGTTAGACACTTGCTACATCAAAAGATTCGGGATTCTTACATGCATCCTCAATTTGTTTCGGACGTGATGAAACCGCTTCAGATTGAGCAGTTGATGGATCAGGAAGTTGTCAATCTCTCAGGAGGAGAATTGCAAAGGGTTGCTTTAGCTCTGTGCCTCGGAAAGGTAAGTATTTTGTTTTGGAAAGTCTGCAGAGACATAGCAGTTTCTCTTCGTCTCAGCGATCTTATGCGTACACAAACGTTGTTAATCCCTGCAGCCCGCGGATATATACTTGATTGATGAGCCAAGTGCATATCTCGATTCAGAGCAACGTATTGTGGCTTCTAAAGTCATCAAGCGGTTCATCCTCCATGCAAAGAAAACTGCGTTTGTAGTCGAACATGACTTTATAATGGCAACCTATCTGGCAGACCGAGTCATTGTTTATGAAGGACAGCCGTCCATTGATTGTATCGCAAATTGTCCTCAATCACTACTCAGTGGGATGAATCTCTTTTTATCTGTAAGTCTTCTAAACTCTTACTTACACTGTAGAGGCTAGAAAAGAGGACCTAATGTTTGGTGCTAATGATTTTCATTTGTGTATTTTGTTGTTACCCCACAGCATCTGAACATCACCTTCAGACGGGATCCCACCAATTTCAGACCAAGAATCAACAAATTAGAGTCGACTAAAGACAGGGAGCAAAAGTC
>OVBI01001297.1:25301-37242 GCA_900406495.1 Sisymbrium altissimum | reverse complement strand
GTTTGGGAGACAACCCTTGCTAACCATCAACTCAAACATCTGCTTGGCCTCTTCTAAACGATTTTTCTTGCAAAATCCATTGATCAATGAATTGTAAGTGACAATATTAGGATCTATGGACCTTCTGATCATCTCCTCGTACACATTTTCAGCCTCCAAAAGTTTCCCCTCTTTCACAAATGCATCTATCAAAGCACTGAAAGTAACAACATCGGGGTTGTAATCCCTCTGAATCATATCACTAAGTAATCGAGAGGCATCACTCCATCTTCCGTAAATACAAAGGCAACTTATGAGGGAGTTGTATGTATAAACATCCGGTCTAACTCCTTTGTTCTCCATTTCATTGAACAGGTCGAGTGCATCATCCACATGTTTGTATTTGCAAAGACCATCAATGAATGTACTGTAGATAACAACATTCCCCTCTATCTTCTCCTTGTCCATATTGTTGAGCAGATCTAAAGCCAAGTCAATATAACCTCTCTTACGCAATCCATTTACTACCACACCATAAGTAACTAGATCTGGTTGACATCCTTTCACAACCATTCGCTCAACTAAAGCCACCGCTTCAGAAGCTTTGTTGTGGAGAAAAAGTCCGTGGATTAGAGTTGTAAATGTCACTGTGTTCGGTTGATATCCCATTTCGACCATTTGATCAACCAAAGCTACTGCGTCAGAAATCCTCTTACCGCGACAGAAACCACTGAGCAGCGAGTTAAGCGTGACAATATCGGGATGATAGCCAAGTTTCACTATCTTGCCAAGAAGAGCTAAAGCATGAGAGAGCTGAAAGGAGCGGCGGAAACAGTTAATGAAAATACTGTAAGTATAGAGATCATGTCGAATCCCCAAATTTTGCATCTGCTCGCCCAGAGAGATGACAAGATCAAACTTCTTCATCTTGGCAATTGCACTCAACTTGTTGAACTCAATAGTGGAAGGCAAAGGACGAGACTTTACCATTTCACCGAACAGACCAATGGCATCGTCTAACTTAATATCATGTAGAAACCCATTTCTCAATTTCTCTCTGTAATCATAACTGCCACTAGACAAAGCTCGTCCCGAGTAACAGAAACCGCAAAGACTAAGAGCAGTTGCAGGATTACCTTTCTCCACAACATTCCAATGAGTAAACCTCTTAGCTGTTATGGCAACCAATCTACTCATCTTCTCAATTTTGCTTCTGAAACGGCTTCCCAATGAATCAAAAGCTACAGTATCAACAAAAAGAATTGTCACATGAAAGTATTAACTGATAAAGTGTATAGCTTTACACTGTGAAAGATGAATGTATAACAAGAAAGAACTCATAAACGACTCTCAACAAACTTACTCCGGTCACCGGAAAATACAAAACATGGAAAAACAAACAGAGATTATCTGAAAACCCAATCAATAAGACAAAACCGAGGAAATGTAAAAAAGAGAAAATACAGAGAAGTTGTAAAAGGACGGACCTTTGGTGCCCTCGGCTCGTCCTAGAGAGCAAAGTTCAGATTTTTTCTCGAGAAACAAACAGCCTTGAACCGGTTTAATGTCAGTATGGGTTTAGAGCCGGTTATTGTTGGTTCACGCATAAGTAATGCATTTTTCCCTTAAGCACGCAGATTCAGAAAAAGAAGGGGTGATCGAAATCGGTTAATTATCGGTTTAACAAAAAAATAGTTCACATTCTGTGTTAAATATCGTTTGACAATGTATCAAATACAAAACATCTTCAATTTTGGTAATTAATTTAATTAAGACTAATTTTATAAGAAAACAAGTTACAAAACAGAACCAGAGACGATTTGATTATTGAAGAACCTGAAACCATAGAGAAAGTATTCAAGAACCTTAACTACACTAACCAAACAAAAACAATTGTTACAATTCTCTCTACATATTTCTTTGAGCCAAGCCTATTGAATTTCAATTTTTAAGTAAAAATAATTTGCATTGCAGCTCAAAAGAGAAACCTAATGACTGTTCTAATGTCATAATCAAAAACTTCTGACATAATCAAGTTATGAAAATGCTAAGAACTTCATTTTTCTTGGAATTATCGTGTTAAATGGAATCTACAATCAAAAAAAAAAAAAATAACAAGTAAGGGGCAAGAAGAACTTGTCTATGTAATGCAAATCCGAATGGTGACTATGTAACCACTATGAAGAATAAACATTTCCTTTTGTCCTTCTCATGTAACACAGCTGCTACAAAGGAGAAACCTCTAGACCGGCTCTGTCTCTCTTTACTTTCTCGAATTTTACTCTGATTCTGTTATAGTATAATAATTTAATTTTCGAAATATTTTATTGGGCAAGAGTCATATTCTGCGAAATTCCAATTGATTCATTTCGGTTTATCCAAACAGGAGAATGAAGTCCTTAACGTACATTAATTAGCTATTCCAATTTTCAACATCTAAGAGCATGATTATTAAAGACTCTAAAAAAAAGTCTCTAAAAAAATAAAAATATTATAAAATATTATATATTCCTTTTTTAATATAACATGGTCTTTTTATTTTTGGAATAATCAATGAAAGTCTCTATGATATTAAAAAACCTATGTGATATTAAAAAAATAATATAAAATACTTTATATTATTTTTGTTTTTTTAGAAAATATGGTTAAAACCTCCCAAATGATGCTCTAATTAAGAAAGTTTAAAGAACCCTTTTAGTGTAACGGTAGGTTGATGTTAAACGCTTAAGAGGAAAAGCCAAAAAGGTATAGGCTTTGTAACGTACCGCTGACTCAGTTCTCGATAGTCTCGACTCTATTATGTTCCTCGTGAAGTGATGATACTGCTGTTTGTAACGGACATTATATAGAGCCACGTGTTGCTGACATTCCTGGTAATTTCCATCCATTCTCTCTTCTCTTGCATTTTATCTTAATTAATGATTCCAACATCTATAGTTTCGTCCAAATTAATGTTTCAGTCTTTAGATGGAATTGTGGGGAAAGATTTTTATAAGGACGGTGTAATATAAAGTAAAGAAGAGGTCAGTGTAAATTTGTTTGTGTATTGTGGAAATTAAAGTTACTGTCCTCATTATGTTAGTGATTTTGATTGAAGGTTGACTTGATAAGTCTGATTGTGGTTTTTACTCTGCAAACATCTCAGGGATAAGTTCTTGGCCTGTGAAAAAGATGCATAGCAATAACCATAATTATCGTATTCCTGAACCACTCAAAGATCAAGTTACTCAATTCAAAGATGAATAAAAGATCATGTAAAGCAAATAAGGAATTATTCATGTGGAAGCTTGTGATGCTTGGTCAAAGAGGCAAAAATAGCCAATTCTCTCCAAACCAGGTCTGTATGACACGCTGTCGCTGAGTTTCACTTCCCATAAAAAGCCAGTTTTTTCTCTTTTGATATCAATGTTAAATGATATATATTGAAGGAAACCACAAAAAAACAGTTCCAGTGAGAAAGTAAAAGAAAAACTCTTTTATCTTTTCAATCTCAAGTTTACATTGAACCTAAAACTATGAAAACAAAGACCCTAATTACCCCTTTTTCTCTTTTTTACATTGAGTTTTTGTTTTTNCCCCCCCCCCCCCCCAAATATTCTACAAAAAGGTTAAAAAAAGCGTACTTCAAAAAAAAAGCAAGCTTTTATAACCTCTAAAGTCTAAACTAAAACCAAACTTCGGTTTCGAGACTTAAAGCCGCTTCAACCGGTCCTTGCAAGAGCTTGGATACACAATAACAGAATCTACACATAACCCTCCTTTGGTATGTGTACAATCGATCTGAGTCATGGAGAACTTAAGCTTCGTAGACAAGCTTTTCGATTTCCCAACCTCAAAATCTCCAGCATGGTAGTGACTCCAGGTTCCTGTTTCGGTTAACTTGCATTGAGATGAAGAGTGTTGACCATCATCGGTCCAAATTTGAAACTGAACCGGTTTAACGTTCCAACCATGAATCTGTTCAGTATTGCAAACCTTCCAACCAAACCTCTTTCCCGGTTTGCCTAGATGAAGCCTGAAGAAGACGCTGTAGGTTCCAGCTGGGAACGGGAAATCTATTTCTCCATCAACTTGAAACCACCAGATTTGCTGTAGATATGCTACCGACGAAAACCTACACAATAAATCAACAAAAAGGTATTTGTCAAAATGAAGTTTCATAGCAACACACAAAACAAAACATTCATCAAAAGCCATAACCTTGAATCATTGAGAACAAACGTTTGAATAAGGCAAAGACAAAAGCTTTATAACCAACATAAGTAACATGCAATGAAAAGCTTTATAGTAACAGACAAAACATTCATCAAAAGCCATAACCTTGAGTCATTGAGAACAAACTTTAGAATAAGGCAAAGACAAAAGCTTCCTAACCAACATAAGTAACAGACAAAACAATCATCCAAAAGCTATAGCCTTTGATAAGGCAAATACAAAAGCTTTGTAACCAACATAACATATCATGCAAATGAAAGCTCTATGAGATATATCACAAGAGCTACTTGTTTTGGTTAGAGAAAGAAAACTCACCGAGATTCATCAGTGGGAAGGTGATTCCAGTATCTCCGATCATCAATCCCGGTGATGGACAATCCTTTGGCAGATATGCATAAACAGAGATCACTGGTTCGTTTATCCACCCAAGCTTTCTGCAAAACCAATCAAAAAGACATAAACTTTCTTCTTTAATTCTTCCAGAAAAGTCTCTTTCTTGAAAGCTACGGAAGGAGAGAGAAAAAGGACGAACCTTTGTGCCGTCGTCGAAGGAATTAACACGAGAGAGGAAGTTATAGATGTCTCTTTTGCGTAGCTTTTCAGGGAAACCACCAAGGATTGTCTCAAGAATCGATCTGTAATCAGGAGGAAGCTTTGATTCCCAGACGAAATCAGCCCAAGAAGCGCTACGAAAAGCTCTGTTGAGCTTAGAGAATCTACAGATCTCGACGGGATCCAAATTCTCGAGGATCAAAGCCACACAACTTTCAGGCAAATCACCAAGACCAGGCTTTGTCAACAGATCTCTTGAAGACGATAAACCATTGTTAAAGAGAGAGAACCCCGAACCCATTCAATCACAGGGCTTATTAAACCCTTTGGGAAAGCAAAAAGATTAATCCTTTTTTGGTGTTTCGATTTGATCTTTCAAGAAGAGAACATATGGGAGAAAGCGCGAGACTTTTCTCGTTGTGGGTTTTCTACTTTTGACGAAGACAAAACCTAATCGTGTCTGGGAAACAAAGCAAAGGGAGAGAAAAGAAAGAAAGGGGTTTGGTGGTGACAGACAAATGCTGTAAGGATTCGGGATTTTATGGACGGTGACGCTAATGGGAAGGAGGAGGGGTATGTGTGTGTGTATATATATATATATGATTCAAGTGGAGGATTTATTATTATTAATTAAATAAAACTTTAAGTATTAGTATATTATTGGCAGTTTTATTGCTAACCAAAATGTTTTTTTTTTTTTTGGTTTTTGTATGGAAATAATCTGTTTTGGATTTTTGGATAATTTGTTTTATCTATTTTGTTAAAAAAAATTATAAGTTATTAGCCGTGCATTTCTTTTGACATCCAGATATTTGTTAATCTTTGAGGTGTAAGAATTTAGATTTTAACCATAAGAAGACAAGTCTGCGAGATTACAGCCATTAACATTTATCCATATAACGAAATAGCTAAGCATTTTGAAATTTTCTAACGATTATGCATGTACAGTTGACAAAAAAAAAGGACAATTATACTTGTACTCTGGTCACATACTAAATTTTTCCAATAATTATTCAATTTGTTCAGATATCATTATGTTAATACTTGAGATATGTGTCCTTTTTATTTTAACTAATATAGTATATATAGAAAACTTAAAATCAATATTAATTAATAGGAAATATTTTTTCTTAATTAAAATTAAATATTATTTCTACATACAGATTTTCCGTGTGAAAGTTTTAAATGTATAAATATATTTGGATATCGTACCATAAATATTTCATACGGATATTTCATGTTATGTTTTTAGATTTGAAAAGTTAAGTGAATATTATTATTTTTAGTAAATACAATTTAAAGTTATTTTTCAATAATATGTATTACATGAATCTAAAATTAAATATTTTTAATATAAAAAGAAAGATGTTACACAATGCTATAATTTTAAATTCATAAAATATAATTGAATTTTATACCTTAAATAATTTACACAATTTTTTATACTTTAACTTCGAATTTTAAAAATTTATTATTAAATATTATGCTTTTAATGTAATATATTTTGAATTTTTTAAGAAATATATAATATGTATGTTTAAATTTGTATGGTGACACAATAGTAATATTGACATATATTATGTTATATCTAATGTATTTTGAGGATGTATATATTTGATAGTTATACAGAGACATATTTAGTGTTCTTCTAAGAAAAAATCAAGAAGTTATATAAATTTTTGAAGAGATTACTTTCTTTTGATAAAATAACTTGTGAAAAAAGTTTAATTTTTCTTTGAAACTCTGCTAAAAAACTGTTTGTTTGTTTTTATTTACTACAAATTTACTATTGTATTATAGCTCTAGGAAATAAATTCACTATAAAAAAAAAGAAGATATTACATCTCAGTTTTTAAAGAATTGGATTTAGCCAGCTTGATATTTGTAACTACACAACAAGAGAATAAATATTGTTTTTTCCCAAATATGTATACGCGTGGATATACTAAGTAACATAAATTTGCTGCGCTATATTTCTCACACGTGTACACATTTAAAAAAAATATATATTTAAAATTTGTTGTATGGAATGGTAAGTTGTATGGGATAACAAACGCGTTTAAGTCATCTCCAGACTCATGGAAAAACATATGCTTTCTTAATTTGTTTTATCTTTTTCTGAAAATGTATTAGATAAAATAATTTCATTGGCTACTTTCAAATCAGAATATGATCAATTATCAAATTTGAGTTCTCATTATACAGAATCCTGTGTATCTTTATATTCACCATAATATGAACATTTGTGCCAAACTCATTCATTTTTAGTTGGTTGGTTAATATTTAAAATTAACCCATTCAATCAATCTATTTTATTTATAAAAATTCTGATTATAAAAAACAAAAATATATTAATTAATTATTATTAGTAACGGTTAAAATGTAACCAAAAAAGTTAACTTTAAATTTGTTTTTAGAAATTTTCACTAACATCGAAGTAACGCATTCAAATCAATTTAATTTATTAATAAATATATTTTTATTATAAAGAATCTAAATTTATTAAATCAGTTTTTAGTAAAAATAGTTTAAGATACAAATATCTATCAATTTTTCTTATAAATTTTTGGAAGTTTTCATATTTATAATATTTTAATAAAATTGTGTTTGATTTACTAAAATTATAAAATTATGTTTTCCCGTAAAAAACCACTATAATTATATAATCCATGTAAATATATTTCTAAAATTAAAAACAAATAACATTCAAATACATCATCCAGATATATCATTTAGGTATTTGACTTATGCAAATCAACTGGGTAAATAGACGAACAGCCCTTCAATGATTGAAAATATGATTATCTCCCAGAAAACTAAATTAAAGCACGACCATGAGAAGATGATAAGAAGATGATATGACCATATGGAGATACAAAGTAAATAAATTCAAACACAATTTCAATGGTAAGAACACATAAAGGCGTTTGATTCTCGTTTTATTCCGTAATATACATTCTATGATTAATAATCCACAACTCCATATATACAAAGGACCATATGTCAAATTAGAATTCAGTAAGCAGCACTAGGTGTGTGTTTTGTCAAGCTCTGATGTAATATAGAAACCAATTATTCTTAACATACAGCTGCTCCATAGAAGTTTTGGATCTCTAACTAAAGGATTATTGCAAACACGCTACTCGGCTGATTTGGGACACACTTGTTTCTATTATTTTAGACATCTCCCAAAGCAGAATGCCCGTATCTTTTATTTGATATGTCTTGTAGACCATGCTGCATAATATATGGAGGGAAAAGAATGTGCATCATCATATATAGTCAGGTCTTCTCCATATCTAACATGCTCGTCGAACTATTTGATAAACATGTAAATACCATCTCCCATCGGTAATAAGTTTAGGTGATCAAATATATTAGGATGGTCTTGTACTCTTGTATAGTGGAAAACTTATAGTTGGAAATCTCAAGCATGATCTTTCACCAGCACGTTCAGTTAATTTTAATTCAAAATGGTATAGTTCAAAAATCATTCGTCTCCTGTACAATGATGTAAAATAAGAATGGGCGAAAAAAATGTAAAGATTTATGGTTGGAACGTAAAAACAAATTACATTTCATTGTTTTCTATTGATTGGGCAGAGAATCCAAGCAAAAGCACTAACTGTCAGCACAAAAAGACAAAGCAAATAGCTGGCATTTTTGTTGGTTTCATTTACAATTTGTACTCTTTCTTTTCTCGGTTATAGTCTCAGATTAGAAGCTTATCGTAACGTCTAGAACTTATCAAAATATCATATAATCTCGTCAGTTTAAGACGCACTATACAATGATCAAGTATTTTTTTTCTTTTTTTTTTGAACTCATAATGATCAAGTTACGTAACAATTTCTCTGTTGAAAAAATATTAAACATCAATAAATTTATCGATAGAAAAAAAATATGATACACTTATCTAGTATTAATTACGATTAGGTATTGCATTCTGGTGCTTGATAAGGACTTAAACCGTTACGAGAGTGTTGTTACACACACACACACACACACAAGACTTAGACCGTTACAAGAGTGTTGTGAAGTTACACACACAAAGGACTTAAACCGTTACGAGAGTGTTGTTACTTCACACACACACACACAATAAGGATCGTGAATATAATTAGGTGATTAGCAAAACACATTCAAGAGTGCTTTAAAAAATATGAAGTACCTATTAAGTTTGGATACACCAAACAATAATATATTGCCATCGTTGGATGGATTTGGTCCCCTGGCTTGTGTCAATGGTCTCCTGACCACACACAAAAAAGAGAGCGAAGCCAACAATCTAGTTATCAATAAAAATGCAGTACAAAAGCTAACATGATCGTTCAAGATATAAAATAAAATCTTCTTAACTATATATCGATCACAATCAATTGGTTCATTTTCTTTTACTTTTTTTGTTATTAATGTTAAACTTAATTTATAGAGTACAAATTAACTGCATATAGGAAATAGACATATCTACAAGTTTAGATGAGATCTCATACGATCCAGCTCAAAACAAGAAAGCTAAAACAAACACGATTTGAATGTACATAGAAGTAAAACAGGTAAAATGGATATGATATTCGTATATATGATTTTGTACCAGTTTTATTTAATTTTATCAACACCTTATATACATGTGGTTGATCAAATAATAATAATAATGTATCAGAATATACAAGAATTTGACTTCGACAAGGTCAAATAAATAAACAACGCTAGCCTGTGGTTATCGCCGAAAGTTGCAATTATTTGAAGTGAACTAAAAGTATTCCATAATAATTGCAAATAGCACTGAGGCTTATGTCGTTTCACAAAAAGATATTACTATCATGAAGCTTTCAGTAATAAGATGGTTTCATAACTCAAAAGGAATGTCGAATGTTCTCTTTACTCTGAATCTCTAATTTAAATTTCAATGTACTTGAAAACATTTCATAGTAGATTCATAATTTAAATTTCAATGTACTTGAAAACATTTCATAGTAGTTCCTCTTCCGATATCTTATCTAGTTCTATATATTTTTCTAGTTGAGTGATAAGTTATCACTCCCCTCATGGTGATAACTCGCAGAAACGTATGACAATTATTTATCTCGGCTTGACCACTAGAAATATTAAATGATTAAACTGACCACCGGAACTTGTCACATAGAATAAAAGGAGAAACGTTCCATAATGTACATAATAAATAATATAATAGTACGACCTAATTACGCGTAGTCCTGGATGAGCCACGAGTGAAAGAACAAAAATAGAAAACGCGGCACGTGTAAACATACGTGTTGCGGACGTGGTACACTGTCTCTGACGAGGCTAGTATACGACGCGGATCTGGACCATACATATCTCCCTAAAAAATATTCTTATTTTAAATACAGATCGAATTATCCCATTTCTGAGTTTTGTTTGGTCAAATGCACCAAACACATTATTCAATAAGTTGTTAGATTTGACGGGGAAATAAGATTATTAAATTCAGAAACCCGTTTAGTAGGGGTTAATTATTTGCTAATTAGTATCCTCAAAGTGCATAGGACGATGATTACATAGTATGAGGAAGTTGGTCAGTTCTTTCAAACTCCGAAATTATTTGAGTCAAATCCATTTAATTATAATATAACCAACTATTTCTTTTGAATCGTTCATACTTCATAGCCCAAATCATCGAGATGGAATTGGTTTTAAGTTATGAGATAAACAAATGTGGTTAAATCTATAGCTAATCTAGAAAAAAAAAGTATTTAGAAAATAAAACAATCATTTTTATAGGTAAATAAATATTATAGACCACAAAAGAATAGTTTTTTTTTTTTTTTTTGAAAAAAAACCACAAAAGAATCGTTATCTAGCGATTCTAGCTAAGCTTGTATAAACATTGTTTTGTAGATACAATTGGGATAAACGTTATATATCTCTATTAGTAAAACTGGTTTAGTCAGGAAAACAAAAAATCGGTTTAATCTTCTGTTGACGACAAAAGACATAAAATCGCTACGTAATATAGATTTATAAACTATCTTCCGATGCTATATTTTTGGCCGAAAGGTTACGGAATGCATAAGCAACCAAAGACGACCACTGAAAATGATATTAATAGGATGTATGTGATTGGAAAGTTGGAATCCACGATGTATATACTATATAGTTATAGTGATGTGACATAAAATTCTTTTCCATACCTGTGTTACGATGCCATGAATTATATAATAGTCTTTTCAGTAGTAAGAGAGACTACACCTAGGTACTAGATATTAACTGGGATATTAATATCCGACCTAGATATTAAAATCCATTTTTTTATAGCCGACCTAAACAAAAACAGAAGTTAACCCCTTTACCAGTGTAAAGTGTGGTTGGTGTCAAGGGGTATCATGGAAAGTTGCATAATCGTTAACCGAGATAACAAATCGATTCGGCTGAAATAAGGAAACCGATCCACTCTTGACGAACCATGAATACAATTGTTTATAATTTTCTATTATTTGGAAAACTTTTTGGGAAACAAATTCAAATCAAATCACCAAAGAAATTATCTCTTACCGATGAGTTTAATCATCCCTGCTTAATAAATCGAAAACCAACCCTATCAGAAAGACTCATTACCTAATCAACCATTGTTGCTGACTTGCTGATGCAAATATTGTTACCAATAGCACCGCTTCCGCCACAAGACGAGAGAAAATAATTGATGTTGTTTAATGTAGACACTTTAACAACAACAATAAAAAGTTATAGACACTATACGTTTGAATCTTTATCTAAGTTTAAATTTGAGTAATCAGTAAATTAATTATTATGAGTAATACATGTTTAGGTCACTCAATTTCAGAGACCTACATATATATATATATATATATATATATATATATATATATTTTGCGAACAAAATTTTGGGATACAAGTTTTGGTGACTCTTTACTATGAATACGTGCAATTATTTTTACAATGTACGACTTGAGACCTTATAATGAGAGGATTGTCTTGATTAGAATATTTCTAACGGAAAGAATTCATTAGATATCTATACAATAAAATAAAAAATAAGAGAAAAAAATAAGAGAAAAAAATAATAATCTGTCATGAGTTATCTCTACATATTCTAAGAAACTATCATTGCCACGTGTTTGTTAAGTAATTTTTTTAAAGAACATTAAAACATAACTAATTAACTTGATTATCTTAAAATATGAATGTAATTCAA
>OVBI01001297.1:0-25228 GCA_900406495.1 Sisymbrium altissimum | reverse complement strand
GCTTTTTAAGTTTTTAGCTATGATACTTTTGTTGAGAGGCTTCTTTTAAAAGTAACAAAAGAAAAATAGATTTTTTAAAAGAAGGAAGAGAGAAATATATAGGAAGAGAAAGAGAGTGAAGAGGAAAGATTTTAGTTATTTATTTAATTTTGATTTTTTTCAGCTATACCATCTAACTTCTTTTGACGAAATCGCATGTTTTTTTATCTTTTCGTACACACAGATATACGTTTTATTTAGCACGAGAATGAGTTTCGTACAAGTGACTCCTCGAGTCCTCGTGTGCGTTCGAACACAGAGAAAGCCTATACACTAATTATTATGTTTCTATGACGTCCAAAAGCAAAATGATTACGTTTCTATAACAACTGGTCCGAGTCTATGCCTTCATTTGATATATATTCATCCTTTTTCCGTCAGCATTTATTCATATAATATGATTTCTTTAACAGTTAATTAACAAGTTTTATCTACTATAACGAAATAATTATCAATTGATAATAGCTAATGTTTATTTAACAAATTTAACAACTGATTTAAGTGTTTATAGTTAACAATTGATACTTCTTTTTGGTTAATTGAACATTCTAGTGACCACAAATATGACTTCAATCGTGATTAACACTCACCAGTGACCTACTTTCCGACCAGCCTCATTGTATGGCTCTCCATAAGCCTTCATTAATGCACCAATTGACAATTTATAGACTAGAACCATTACTCGAAAAAATAATTCCCGTTACTTTTTTTTATAAAAGGAAAAAAAAAAAGAAAGGAAGAAAACAAAATTAATTTTAACATCCAATTCTCGTAAGTTTCTTTTTCTATTCAGAGAGTGACACATGAGTGATAAGACTCGATCTTAGACGACAAAGATTAGAACGACAAAGAGATTAGAATTTAGCATCAGAGCAATAAAGAACAAAAAAAATCATCAGAACAACTGTAAAACCAAATAAACAAATAAAATAAAAATGATAAGGACATTATCGGCGAAACAGAGAAGAAGTACGTAGGAGACAAACTAAGTCCCTGCAACTTGTCCTTTGTTTTTATTCTCATAGCATAAAACTATGTTCAAGTTGGTACCTTCTTGAGGTTAGAAAATTTTAGCAACTGTTTTTCCTAGGATCTATTTGAAAAATTTCGTGTTGATTTTCACCCAAAACAAATTCTAAATAAAATTTATTAATGGAAATCACTAGTATACAAGTATATGCTTCCGTGCGTCTAACCAAAAAATAATATAATAAATAAAAAGATATTAGAGTTTTACAAATATTTAAGAGTTTCAAAACTTTAAGATGGGCATTTATTTTTATTGCTACTATCCTTTACTATAACATGACTACCTTGTTAAAAAATATTACAAAATAGTAAACAAGAATTTGTATTATCGTATATGTAATATACGTCACTGTCAAATGGTCGTGGACGGTCAAAAAAAGAGGGAACAGTATATAATTGTAAATTCGACAAAAAATAATAATAATAATAATTAAGTACCACAACGATCTACTATGTTCAATAGTCATATTACATTATAGGTTACTTTTTCAATCAAATATTTATTTTATTAACCTTCCCTTTTCTATGATTATTATAACCCCATTAGTCATTGTCTTACATACTTTGAGAATATGATATTTTTAGTACAAGATGTGCAGCTGAACATTAAGTATATGTGCGGTATCATCTGGACATCAAAGTAGAAGACGATACGGAATGTTATGCTTCTGTCGTGTCAACACGAGTGGATGAAACTCAAAAATAAAGAAAAGAAAATATTCATAAATAAAATCTAGCCATGACTATTTTTCTTTTGCAACCGAACCAGAAGATACATCAAGGTGAAGTGTGACACAAAGTTTCTAGAAGATGAATGATAATATACCATGACTAAAACCAAGAATTGAAAATGAGACTTATCTAATAAGTAATGGGCCGACCACAAATAAGGCCCATATCAACATAACACTATTACTAGAATGGTAGTAGCTTTTCTCTCTCTCTCAAACATACATTTGTTGTGGAATGTTAAATTGTTCTTATTTTTTAATATTAAAGGAAACTTTCCTTACAAAATTAATAAAGTAGAATGTTAAAACTAAGCATTGTAGATGAGATTCAACACATAAAATAACTTCACTTTTCTTATTGATAAAAAAAAAAAAAAGAATTGAAGAATTCAAACTATTACAAAATATTTCTTCTAACACCATCAAGTTTTCATTAAAAAAAATTTCAAATTCCCTACCCCAAGCAAAAAGAATGAAAGAATAAAATCAATTTTTTGTTCCCTATTATCTTAATAAATTTAAAAAACCCATTTATCCCCTTTCTCTAAAAACTCTCTAAACCCCTAAATGTATAAACTTTCTTTATTTTTATTTTTTTCTCTTTTATCCTTCAAACGAAGAACTCCCTCCTATTCAACCGATAGCCCAAGCCGAGACAGTGTAAAGCGGCTGATCCGACCACCGTAACGTAACTCCACTCCCGCCTCCTCCTCCTCCTCCACCGTCGCCGCCGTCTTCATCGCTCCTCTCGACATTGAAGAATCCCTCCTCATGACCAGATCCATACATCCTAAGCAGCATCTTGCTCTGCAAAACCTCTCTCTCCGACACTCCAAGACTCCGAAACCCTAACTGCTCCATCATCCTCCTCCAATGGCGAAAACCCATATGCCTCTCTTGCCTATGACTCCCTTCACAAGCCACAATGTTCCTTATCTCTCTCCCAAACAACATCTCCTCAATCTTGACTCTGATCAAACTGTCCGTTGCAAGGTTGGTATGAATCGCGTCGAAGATCGCTGAGTAGTACTTGAGTGAGTTACAGACACGTGTCTCAAGTTGCATCGAGTTGTGTTCTGCTTCCTGTTCTGCTATAACTAAAGCGACTGGGTTCGTTTGTCTGATCAGACCAACGAAGTCTCTAACTGCAGCTCCTGTTCCATCGTAAAGCGTCTTGTGCATCTGCATAACGCAGTTCACAGCTACTGATTCTCCTTCCTTGACGTGAAGCATCCATAGCCTAACGTCCTCGAGTCTATCAACAACAGGGTGAAACTCGAACTGAAGATTCATTGCCTCTGCGAATCCGTGGAGACGGTCTCCTGTCTCGTTGAGCTCGAGTTTTGATTCTCCTATGCCTGTGATACGTACGTGGTGTGGTGGGTTTGATCTTGAAGCTAAGCTCTGGAAGAAGCTAGGCCATTGTAAGCCTTGCTTGATGTCGAAGTCGATTATGTGTACTCTCTCTTTTCCTTCAAATGCTCTGAGTAACATCTCGTTTGCTGTGAAGTGAATGAACTTTGGGATTGGTGTCACTTGATTCAAGAACCTCAATGCGTTTCCTGATTCGTCCTCCACCATTCTCTCGAACTCGCGAGGTGGTGCGATGTGGAAGATGTGTGGCCACATACGCGCTACTCTTAGAGACAAAGCTTCGATGTAGTAAGCTATGAGTCGAGTCATTGGTGTTCTTCCTCTAGGAGAAGCAAGATCACCGGTTCTTGCAATGAAGTGGTTGATCGCAGCTATGTTCCTTGTTCTGATGGCATCTAAACATCCAGTAAGGAGATTGACTAGCTCGAAATCTCTCTGCAAGTCGTGCCTGTGATTGTTGTTGACGTTGTCAATGGCTCTTTCCTCTGTGCCTCCTCGGTGTGAATACGGATTCCTTGAACCATTTGTGGATTCTGGTACTCTGTGTCTTAAGCTTTGACTTTCTGATGATGCGCTTGTTGATGATCCAGAAGCTTCCTTAACTGCTGCAGGACGGCTACTCTCAATGTCCTTATCGCCTAAACCAGCTAACTCAGTTATCACCGAGTTAACCCAATGTGGATTACTTGGTAAAGGCTGAGAAATCACTTCGCTGGGAGCAAAGCAAACCTTCTCCTCATCATCATCATCACCTGAACAAGTCAAAGAAAAGGGTAATGCTGGAGATGAGTTCTGCGCTGTGAAATGCTCAAACCAGAAACCCCTATTATGATCATCTCCGGTTTCGCTTCTTTGCCTCTTCACTCTGCTCAGACAAGACTCGTCCTCCTTGTCCTCCTCCGCCAATCTCTTCAGACTCTTCTTCCCTCTGTTGTTGTTGTCGTTGTTCCAAGAAAAGCCTTCTCCATTTCCTCTTGTTGTTGCCAAAGGAGGAAGCTTTATGCTCTGCTTAAGAGAACATCCACCGGTCTTGCGCTCGATCGGTTTGTTGTTGTTGTTGTTGTTGCTGTTGTTGTCGAGTGAGATGCTTCTTCCAAGTGGTCGGCTGGAAGGTGTTTCCTTGCGGGAGAAGCTACTACTGCAGGGTAAGTCCAGTCTCTGTGTGTTCATGGGAAAGTGTACTGATACTGTCGCTGATGTTGCTGCTACTGCTTCACTCCTTAATCTTCGGGTCGGGGACAACAATGAAGAACTTGAACAACCTGCCAACATCGTCTACAAAATCTACCCACCCAAATATCTTAAGTTTCTTGATTCTTTATAAGAATGTGACAGATGATGATCTAAAGTGTGTGTGTGTGTGTGTGTTTGCACAACAAACAACAATTGATGAAAAAAATTGGAATCCGATGAATAAAAAATCAAATCCAAAAGTTTGTTTTTTTTTTAATTGGTTATGAAATCAAAGTGAGTTCCTATATGAAAGATTAAAAAGAATGAATTTTTAATGAAATCAAAGTGAAAAAAAAAGAATGATATTTTTTTTGTGTGTGTTACTTAATATGCAAATTTGAGAAAAATGAAATGAATGCCCTCCCCCAAAAACCAACGAAGAAATCTATATTCAAATAAAGAATGAAAGAATCGAACTAATCTAAAAACTTTCTTCAAATCAATCTACCATAAAACAATCATCGGATTCCTTAAAGCTCTTTTCTTTCACAAACAAAATGTAAAATCTTTTTAAGATGATAATGACGACCAACGAATTCACATCATCATGAACAGAGGATGCTCTTGAAGATCTTGAAGTTGCTGGGTTCCATTGATGAACAGACTCTTGACTTGTTGTAAACCCGGTTCTCCATTTCGATTTTCCATTCCGGTTTGCCAAACTCCCCAGATCAAGAACTTCCCTCAACACATCCACCAATACCCAGATCAAGATCAAGAACAAGAACTCTCAAAGATTCTTCCTTTTTTTCTTCTGCTTCTCTCTCTCACTCACTCACTCTTGTTTCTCTCTCACTCTCTCTCTCACTCACTCACTTTTGTTTCTCTCTCTACCACTCTACAGATTGTGGTACTATACAGGCTTGTTCTACTAATACCATACTTCACCTACTTTTTTAGTTTGTTTGCTTCTTTGGTCTTCGAGAATTGAAGTTGGCACTTTTCTTTTTACAGTAAATTGTATTGTTTTTTTAGGGTTGGGCAGAGTGAGTGGTACACGAGGCAATCTGGATGTTTATGAGCCGTTGGATCTTTACAATCGAACGGTGGAAAGTGGTTGAGTGTTTAGTGACCGTTTGCATATTGTCGGAGAAATATGACCGTTGGGGAGGAAGGAGAGTGTTGGGTGTGTACGGACATCAATGAAGTCTGATTGGGAAAGCCAAAAAAAAAAAATGAAAACGACTTTTATATACACACCAAAAAAGACATTATTATTATATTTTACCTTTTTTTGTCAACAAGGCATTAGTTTAATTTTTTTAGTATGACACATTCCTGGTAAAAAAAATCATTTTACAGGCCCGATAACTATTTGGGGTATTAAATTTTAGACCTGTCATGAATAAACCAATGTATTACTTACTTTACTTCTCTGATTTCTATTTACTATTCCTTCTTTTAAAGTAACAATATTTTTTATAAATACATTAAAAGGCTTAGAAAGTACATTAAAAATCTTTCATCACACTAAACATACATTAAAAATCTTCCTTACTTCATGAACAAATTACTAATTCAATTTATTCAAAGATACATACTTTTTTGAAAATTATTTTTTATTAATCATAAATTCATATCTATTATATAATAACTGAATTCACTCTCTATTAAGAGCATCCAGTCATCCACATCACTTACTAATTACAATACATGTTTCTTTTTCTTTTACCCACAAATGAGAAAACAAATGCTCACTAATCACAATATTTTATATCTCCAGTAGATATCTTTATTTCAAAGATGTTTAAAAATAAAGATTTGAGTATTTTTTTTCAATGGTACAACTTTAAAACTATCTTTAAGAACCTTTATATATTACATCAAAATATTTTTACTCTTTTATGCTAGTTCAGCCTAAACCTTATAATATGCTTAAGCCCAATAAATATAACATAATATAGATACATTCCTATCTACTTATTATTGATATAAAGGGTGTATTGAATATGACCTTTGAAAAAATTTAAGGTGATATGATTTTTAATGATTTTTTGGATGATTTTGGATAAATTAGAAAAATTAATGTAATTTTTATTAAATTATTCTCCAATCGTATCTAAAACCATAAGATTTAGATTTTTACGATCATCGCGATCACATGCTCCAACTGAATTTTTAAATATTTTTAAATAGTTAGATAGAAATGTTATTTATTTAACTTAAATTCCATAATAATGTCTCTAATTACATTAAATTTTCTAATTATGCTCTCGATTAAGAATTCTTCTAGATACGCTATTTATATCTTATCCCAAAGATACTATTAGTTTGTTTTGTGTTCTTACTTGGGAAGAAAACATAATTTGCCTTATATTTTTTGGTTTCATATTACTTATCGTTTTAAGATTATACATACAAATTAAGAAAATAAATATGATTAATTATCTATTTAAAGAATTTAACCAATAATAAAACAAATTACAAAAAATAATAAACTAATAACGTGTCCATTTAAAACCGAAAATGATAACTAAATTTTTTTAAATTTTTTTCTAGAACCATAATTAATATGAAATGGAAAGAGTATAAATAAGAGCTACTTATAGAAATCAGTATCCAGTACTGAAATTTGGAGCAATTTCGTAATTTCCAATTAAAAGACTTTCAATACTAATGGGCTTACTACCAAAACTAATGGGCTTTATTAAGAAAGCCTAATATCAATCCGCAGTCGTTTCTTCAGGTCGGCTTCTTCGTCTTCGTCGTCGTCTCTCTTCACTCGCCGGAGAATTGAAAAAGTAAAGAGACAGAGAGATGACGAAAGACGACGGAGAAATGACAGAGGAGCAGAAGAAGAAGCCATGCCGGTTCTGGATTTGGGCTTTAACTTCCGTAATCTTCCGATTGATCTTGATCTCATTCCCGGGAAATCTCAACCTCTCTTCCCGTCCAGAGGTCTCCACTCCTCTCACCAGCATTCGCCGCCGTATCCCCTCTCTCTCTCTCACTCACACTCTCATTACTACTCTAAGATCGAGAATTTCGCTTACACTTCGTCTTGTTTGTATGAATCTTTCAGTTGCTGAAGGTTACTGGTTGAAGCAGGCATCAATGTCACCGTATGCAGGTTTATTATCTCCTCACTTCTTTCAGTTTTGATCTTTATGTAATTTCAGATTATGGGTTGGTTTAAAGTTGAAGTTTTTACTTGTGTTTTGTGTAGGATCAATGTATCATGGCTCACCGTTGCTACTCTCGCTTCTTGGACCTCTAACGGTTCAGAGGTTAGTGACTGATACCAATTCGAATCATCTGAGATATTAAATTGTTTTAAATTGAGTTTAATTGGAAGATAATTTGTTTGTTGCAGGGTTAAAGGGCAACCAAGTCACCTCTTGTGCAGGTATACTTATGAGTTAGTTTAGGATCTTTGATAAGCTCTTCTCTATGGGATTAAGAGATATAGCTATGTAGAAAGAGATCACCTTTCTATGTTGACTCCCTCTACTTTGATACCAACACTCTTTTGGATACAGCTTGGTTTTTGTTTTTGCAGATATATTAAGTGCATTGCTTCTTCGAGGTATTGGTCAGAAACTCCAGATGGCTTATGGATTGAATGCGAGGTTACTTGGTCTTCTTAAGTCATCAAGGGATAAAGGTTATCATATGTTTTAATTGTAGAGATGTGTTATCTTTACAGTCTTTGTCCATGAGTAGATTTTTTTTTGGCTCGTTGAGATTGGATGAGAGAGTGATTCTGATTTTCTTGCAACTGATTTACTGGAAGGCGAAGACTGATCTCTCCTTTTCGTTTTCTCCCTTAGGGATCTTACCTTGCGGTGATGTTGCTGCTCTTGTCTACTTGTGGAATCCTTTCACAATCGTATGTTGTGTGGGGTTATCAACTTCTCCAATCGAAAATCTGGCTGTCATATTGGCTCTTAATGGAGCAGTTACTCGTAAGAAGATTATGATACTTGCATATAATATTTTCAGTAGTTTCTTGGCAGTCAATGACTACAATTTATGTCGTTTTTTAACTATCAATTTAGATGAGAAAACCGTTGTTTTGTACCTGTGCAGGACGAGTTCCTCTGGCAGCATTTGGTTTAGTCATGGCGATACATTTATCTCTTTATCCTGCAATTCTGACAATTCCTGTACGTATCATTTCGTGATTTTTTTTTTCACGTTTCTCAAAGTAAAGAGATTCTAATTCTCCTTGTGTGTTTCCCACAGATAATCTTTCTTTTGGGATTTGGTTTGGATGCTCCTCCTTTAAAATTGTTCCTTCAGACCAGAAGTGTAGAAAATGAAGACAGATCAACCTCTGCTGCTTCTAAACAAGCCAAGTCGAAACCGACTAGACGTCTTCCCTTTTTATGGAAAACATTCCTGCACTTCGTGTTCTGGGTACTTCTGTGGTCACTCTGTGTGTTGGTTTTATGTGGCGTATCACTAAGTAAGTATGGTGGGCTCGAAGAGATGTTCACGAGGTAACCCTTAGCTCTAAGGAAACCGAAATTCATATCGCCATAGGCTAAGTTTCTGATAGCCGTATATATGGGAGACAAACTAAGATTCTCTATAATTAGATTGCAAGTCATATCATATAGTCTATAGACGTTCTGATGTTAGTATTCTTGTGCCCCTTATTATAGGACATATGGTTTCATTCTCAGTATCGAAGATCTGTCACCGAACATTGGAGTGTTTTGGTAAGTATAAGGTCATATCACTGGTGACAAATAAGAAACATTTGCTTTTCTTAAACCACTATTGATCTTTCTCTCACTTTCAGGTACTTCTTTGCAGAAGTCTTCGACTTTTTCAGAAATTTCTTCTTGATAGTTTTCCACGTAAATATTCTGTTTATGTTACTGCCCTTGGCCATACGGTTGAAACATCGACCCTGCTTCCTGGCTTTCATTTACTTAGCGATCTCCTCAATTCTTAAATCTTACCCTTCGGTAAGTACTTAAATTCACCGTGAACTACTTACTATCCTTCCTCTGACAAATCGTACTCATAACATGTTAACCTTGCCTAGGTTGGAGATTCAGCTTTATATTTGAGCTTATGGGCATTGTTCGTCAATGAGTTAGCAGGTAAATGCAAATACGATACATTCTCTTTCGTAATGTTTAGCCTTTTGCATATAATTGAACTCTGCTTTTGTTTGGCGTAGATATGAAGTTCTCGTTCTTCCTCTTCTGTGGATATCTTGGGGTTTCTCTACTCAGCCCTGTGATGCACAATCTCTGGATATGGCGGGTAACAATCTTCAACTCAAATCCATAACCTGATCCATCACAACATTAGCAACCAAATGTTCCAATGATCTCAAATGCAGAACAGCTATTGAATTCACACCCTTACTTTTTGAATCTTTATTTCAGGGCACCGGTAACGCCAATTTCTACTTTGGAAACGCTATTGGCTATGCGTGCTTTCAGGTAAAGTACAGGCCTGGGTCCATTTCCAAATTCATTACTCTATATAGTGATTTAAAGTTTACATTCATGGAGCTCACAGCTTGATGTCAACCAGAGGACGAGGTTATCAGTTTTTGATCAAAGGATGTTTGTAGTTTTGGGTTTTCTTGACTAACGGTATATGGGTTTTTACGGCTTTACAGATCGTTTTCGTGGTTGAGAGCGTAAGCGCAATGCTGAACCATGACCGGGCGCTGAAGAAATGTAACCCGAACCATCAAAAAGTCGAGAACTAAGCCATTTGCAGGTCGATCATTGCACCAGACGTAAAGAAAAGAGTTTTGTCTTTAGCTTATTGGTGCGATTAGTTCAACCGCAAACGCCTAACGCTCGCCACATGTGTGTTTGTGTGTGAGTCGGTTTTTTTGTGTGTTCGAACAGATCTCTTGTGACTTGCGATTAAAGTAACCATTAATTTGCGCTTTGTAACGAGACAACAAGTTGAGAAGTGTCGGTCTAACTGAGTTAACCTGCTTCATTCATTTATAAAAAGTAAAAACTATATGTATAAGGTCAAAGCCTATGGCGGGGACATGGATACACATGCGATCAAATCTGTCTTTTAATATTTGTAATGGTTTTGCATTTCCTCGGTTTAAAACTCATATGCATTGAATATTCGTAAATTCCGTTCTGCCTTCTTAGCCCAATAAGTCTCAACGGTTAGGTTACATGCGCGGTTTTTTTTCTCCTTCATTTTTTTGTTTGTGTTTAAAGTTAAACGTAGATGCACGATAAAATTAGAAAATATTAAGAAAATTATAAAGGTTTTCCCGATGCGTACGAGAGAGACAAATGAAGAGGCTTATTCCATAATTCTCTCAAATAATCGTGGAGCTTAGACACAAGCTCTATCAATTTGTTCAAAACCTTAGCTTATAAGTATATATATAGTGAATAATATACATTAGTGTGTTCGCCTATCTTTCTTTACTTTTAGTAATATTCAAAAAGAGTTTTATCAGTCTAGCTATCTGATGGCAGTATCGTTATGTTGAGCTTTTGACCAATATTTTGCATCGTAACTTACCTTTTAAGTTTTAATAGTTGAAAATTAAAAATTTTATCCTTCAGGTTCTTATATTATCCGAAAACAAGAGTGATCTCTACTAAACATAATTGATAATTTTTCTTCTAAACAATTATAAGTGCATGAGTGCGTCATCTCTGTGAAAAAGGCATGCTTAATTATCTTCTCTATATCATTTCAATCTAATCGGATATGAACTGTGGATGTGTGAGCTTCTTGTTGTTTGTACACTTTACTACACGTTTAAAAGTTAATTTGAATGTAAAATCTCTCAGTCTCAATACATTATAGTCATATTGAACACCCCAAAAAAAAAAATTGCGATAATTTCACGTCGACCCCTAGGGATAATAGCTAATATAATGACTTTTCTAGTCAAAAATAATATGATGACTTCATCCTCTTCATTCATATGTTAAAATGTCATACTTTATGCTTCTGTAAGTTTGGTAAATCATAAAGAAAGACAGAGACTTCAGTTTAATATCTACAAACAAAAATGAATTAATAACGACGACCGGATTCATGTAAGAAAAGGAAAAAAATATCGAGAAAGAGAGAATACATACTAATGTTGATTGGAGTTTGAAGATGTGCATCACGTGGGCCCACTTTCCGTGTTTAACCGCCGCCAATTAGTCTCTGCCACGTAGAAAATAAAATACGTAAGAACCAAGTAATGCATACTTCACGTCGATTCTTATATAGTTTTATCTTGGAACCAATTACTAGGGTAATTTTTTTTGGTATTATATAGGTTTCTCCGATTTATTATTTTTCACCTTAAGATAATAATATATACATATAATTTTTTCTTACATAATCAATATCAAAAGGAGGATAAAATTTTATTATTTACAAAATTATTGGCCTTAATGAGAAAAGAAAACTTTTTTTTTTGTTACTAATAAGCTGCAGCTGTCCCTATCTATATATCTTGTTCCTACCCTAAGCAGTCTATGGAATTGTTTTCTTCCTTTTTCAAATGTCTATATATCTAGCTATTTTTTAGACTCTTCATCCTTAAGAGAGAAAACCGCCTCAGTAACACCAAGTGTCTCAACGAGTGATTATATCTTACTCTAAATCTCTTAATCCGAATCACTATTGAAGTAAAGTACTTTCCTTTCTTTTATATCAAAAAGGAAGCTCTAAACTCTGCTTATATCTTAATCATCCAAATCAATCTTAATGCTTAATACAATCCGTAACACTTTAATAATTTCATTAAAATAATGCTCCATAATGTTTATCAGCCCTTCTCTTAACAGATCCTAAGCTCATAGGTTTTGTCTTAACCACCCGTGTCAGTCTAAACCTCTTTTTGACCCCAAGATTAATGAAAAAGAAAAACACTTTTTGTCACCAATTTATGTGACACTCAAATGCAAAATCTAATCATTCCAGTATAACGAAGACTAATAATGGAGAGATTTCACAGTGACCTACCTAGTTATTGCCTGGTTTGTTGCACAATTCGTAATCCCGTGGCTCAATGGCTAAACTAAATGGGTCCCAAGAGCACTCAAATTTTGTTTACCTAAAGCCAAATATAAAAGATAGATAATTGATTACTCATCTCTGGCTATTCAGGTTATAATCTGAATAGAGAATATGCAAGATACAGTGGTTATAAGGATTTGAAAGCTGATGTATGCATTATTGCTTTTAGATCTCAAGTCTAATAACTATTATGAAGATAATGATTATATGACAAAACACTTGACAACAAGATCTAAACAAGAGATTCTAAGCATGAATGTGAACAAACTTAAATACTTTTATTTCAGTGAGTTTATTTGCTTCTTTGATGTCAAAGATTGCATTAGATACTGGAATATATAGCATAGATATGGAAAGGGGGGGAAAAAAGCAATTATGAAGTCAACAATGTAAAAGCAGGAACTCTTTTGTGTTTTTATTAACAATCTAAGTATCAAGTTTCACTATTTAATAATATCTACTATGATCAGGAGAGCCTAAAATGAAGCTGGAATCTTGCCTTATGTTCAGTCAAGTTTTTAATGCCATAATGGTCAATGAGACACAATAGACTTGAAAGAAAAAAACTATTAGAGGAACCTTCATGTCATCGTTACTGAGTTTTAACTTCTTCTCCTTTAAAAATTGACAGTTTCCAGAAACAGATTTGGTTTTTAATGATTATTTTTATTCCACTCTGCAACTACATAAAAAGTGCATTATTTATTATTATTATTATTATTATTATTATTATTATTATTATTATTATTATCTAATAACAGAGATGTGTAAGGACTTGCCTCTCTATTTAAGGACTCATCATATGGTTTAGTTGACAAAACATGCCAGCAGTTTAGCTTCTCTTCTCTTCTCGTCTTTGTCTTTTTTCTCTGCACGTTTTCATTTTTTTTTGTCAACTTACACAAACTGACAAATACATAGAAAACCAAACGAAAAAGAGATTTCATAGTTGAGAAAACATCAAAAACAAAAACATTACTACAATTCTCTTACAGTGTGTGATGTTGTGGATATTGTGCATTTGGGTTTCTCTGCTTTTGATAATCATCACAACTTGGGTTTACAAATGGAATAACCCTAAATGCGGAGGGAAGCTTCCACCTGGTTCCATGGGATTGCCGCTTCTCGGAGAGACGATTCATTTCTTCAAACCTAACACAACTTCAGACATTCCACAGTTTATCAAAGAGAGGGTTAAGAAGTGAGTATTTTCTTCTTTCTTGCAAAGTTGTATTGTATACCTAAGCTAAATCCTTTAATACTTGTGTTGCAGGTATGGGCCAATCTTTAAGACCAATCTTGTGGGGAGACCAGTTATTGTATCAACAGACTCTGACTTGAGTAATTTTGTGTTTCAACAAGAAGGTCGTTGTTTCCAGAGTTGGTATCCTGACACTTTCACTGAGATCTTTGGAAAACAGAATGTGGGATCACTGCATGGTTTCATGTATAAGTACCTCAAGCACATGGTCTTGAATCTCTTTGGCCATGAAAGTCTCAAGAAGATGCTTCCTGAACTTGAGCAAAGTGCATGTAAGAAGTTAGAGCGCTGGTCAAATCATGATTCAGTTGAACTAAAAGATTCCATTGCAAGTGTGAGTTTCAAGAACATACTTTCCACTTCTGACTAAAACATTCTTAAGTTTCTGACTTGTTAATATATCACTCTCTTTTTTTTATCAGATGATATTTGATCTCACCGCGAAAAAGTTGATCAGCCATGATCCAGAGAAGTCCTCAGAGAATCTAAGGGAAAACTTTGTTGCGTTCATACGCGGTTTGATCTCTTTCCCTTTTGACATCCCAGGGACAGCTTATCACAAGTGCTTAAAGGTTATTACTTTGCATGTCTCTTTTTAAAGCAGTGACTCTCTTTGATATAGTAGTACTCATGGTTAAATTGGTTTTTGCAGGGTAGAGAAAGAGCGATGAAAATGTTGAGGAATATGCTTCAGGAGAGGCGCGAGAAGCCAAGGGAGCATCCAAGTGACTTCTTCGATTATGTTATCGAAGAGCTTAAGAAGGAAGGGACAATTCTGACGGAAGAAATTGCACTAGACTTGATGTTTGTCTTGCTTTTCGCCAGCTTCGAAACAACTTCACTCGCTTTAACTTTAGCTATCAAGTTCCTCTCAGACGACCCTTCAGTCCTAAAACGTCTGACGGTCAGTAAAAAGAAAGAAAAATGCTCATATCTCTAAATAACCTAACTAGCTTCTCATCATCACCAAAAGTCATTTCCATATTCATCAGGAAGAGCATGAGGCAATCCTGAGAAACCGTGAAGATGCTCACTCTGGACTTACATGGAAAGAATACAAATCAATGACTTACACATTTCAGGTAATACTAATCAAATTCATAAATATCGTAAACCTTATTATAATTAATGCGTATTCTCAACTAACAAAATGTTAAAAATACTAAATGCAGTTCATAAACGAAACAGCGAGACTAGCAAATATAGTTCCTGCAATCTTCAGAAAAGCCTTGAGGGATATCCAATATAAAAGTATTGATCAATAAACCAGTTCACCATTTCGATTGACTCAACCTTTTATATAAAAAATATTATCAATTAAATTTCGTTGTAAATGGTACTGCAGATTATACCATTCCAGCCGGTTGGGCGGTGATGGTCTGTCCTCCAGCTGTACATTTGAATCCAGACAAGTATCAAGATCCTCTTGTCTTTAATCCATCTAGATGGGAGGTAAGTTCATCATATATAGTCTTCTGCATAACTTTTACTCCAAGTTACCTGTAATCTTTTTTGAAGTAAAACTAATTACACAAGTGAAACACAGGGATCAGAATCTACTAATGCATCCAAGAATTTCTTGGCGTTTGGCGGCGGAATGAGATTCTGTGTTGGAACTGACTTCACCAAAGTTCAAATGGCAGTATTCCTTCATAGCTTAGTGACAAAATACAGGTCTTAGAAACTTTTTATACGCTACATTTTTATTTCATCTGTTGACTATTAAGAGAAATAACGCTTATTGATTTTTGTAATCTTGAATCTATCAGATGGGAGGAAATCAGTGGAGGAAATATAATTCGAACTCCTGGATTGCAATTTCCAAATGGGTATCATGTTAGACTCAAGAAGAAAGAGGCTTAGAGAAAGTTAGGAGAACAAATTTTTTGTTGTTTTATGACAATGTGGAAAAAGTACCATTGTATAAAGATGAAGCACTATATTGAAATACTGGTTGAGATTAAAGTACCTTCAATCAAACAAATACTACTATTTATTTCGTTGAGAGTTGAGAAGTATGATATTCAAATGTAATACACTCTTTTGTTTCTTTCCCCCCTTTTTACACAAGACGAATTTAGTAATAATGTACATGTATATGTTATAAAAGGCTAGAGAGGTCAAAGGCAAAAGGAACAAAGAGATCTAGATGTTACAAGAACACATATAAGAGAGCTTTTAGGGTATGATCACGATGATGACGATGATTAACAGGTCCATTTAGAAGTAGGGAAACAGCTGAGGCGATGACACCATTTGCAATGTTTGTTCCCATTCTCTCCTTTGAAAAGCATAACTAATCCAACAGTTAAACCAACCACAAGTAGAACCACTGCGACTACGAACAGCACGTACTGGTACATGCTATACTTGCGTTTGGTACGTGAAGTGTTGGTGCGGGAACCTTCCCAACCGTACTGAGGTCGGACAAGGAGGACAAACCCGAGGCAAAACCCGGTTAAAAACCCTCCAATGTGTGCGAAATTATCAACCCGAGGAAGCATGCCTAGTCCTAAGTTGATCGCTATGATGAATATGAGTGTGATCAGAGCAGCCGCCTGCAAAAGAAAGTACAAATGTAGTTGATCGTTACTTGGTTCCACTTTTAATAAAACCAAAGCTAAAGTACAATGCTACATTTGGCGGTAAGGACACATAAGTACAAACCTTGTTGGCATAGATAGTCCAATTGGTGAGAAGTTCAGATAACATTGCTCCAAGAAGTCCAAAGAGAGCACCGGAAGCACCAACAGAGATGCTTTCTTGAAGGAAGAGAGACGAGAGTATGCTTCCACCGAGACCAGATATTAAGTAAATAAGCCCGACCCTAACTGCACAGGTAATATCCAACGATTAACAAAAGAGTCTAAACTTCAACGGAAGAAGAGATTGTATGTACGTAAAGGCAAGAACTTACTGAAGCCAAATTGCTGCTCAAGGCGGATACCAATGAAGATCAAACTCAACATATTGGTAAGAAGATGAATGATACCAGCATGTAGCCACATACAAGAGATAAGTCTCCATCCTTGATGCTCATGTACTACTTTCCTCCATTCCAAAGCTCCCATTTTCTCCAATCTGAAACAAGAAACCCAGTCAAACGAAAGTAAACACGAGTGTTTAAGCAAAACCAAAGAACGATTGCCATCAATCATAGACCCACAAGAACATAGAAGTCTCAACAGATCTTAGCCAGGCTAAAATGCATAATTAGGGAAGAAAGATGGAAACTTTGAGAAACCCACCACAAGTTCTTAAGCTCATTCTCCAAGGCATCAACAGACAAATAGAGAGTATATTCAGTTGCATATTAAAAACCCAAAAAGGTTGAGCCTTTTGAGTAATTTGGATTCAAGAAATCTGGAATCTTGAGTTAATTGGGCAAAGCGATTGAAACTCTAGCTAAATTCTCAAGTAACTGAATAAAAATGGAAACTTTGAGAAACCCACCACAAGTTCTTGAGCTCATTCTCCAAGGCATCAATAGACAAATAGAGAGTATATTAAAAAACCAAAAAGATTGAGTCTTTTGAGTAATTTGGATTCAAGAAATCTGGAATCTTGAGCTAATTGGGGAAAACGATTGAAACTCTAGCTAAATTCTCAAGTAACTGAACAAAAATGGAAACTTTGAGAAACCCACCACAAGCTTAACAGAGCAGAGAGATCAAAAACTCAACCAAGAAGACTAAAACCTTAGAGGTTATATAGACTTACGTTGAAGAAGAAGGGCCAAAGAGAGGATTCTCTTTAAGTGGCTGAAAAGAGAATCTTCCAAGGAATCTAGCGACGCAAGCTTTGTTTGGACCAGTGATCTTCTTAGGACAATCATTAACGAACATAACGGCGATAAACACGGCGAGATTCGCCACAACAATCGCCGGAATCAGCCACGATGTCCAATGAGTTTCCCCGGAGCTTTCATCATAGAAGTAGTTGTGGTTGTTGTTGTTGTTGTTATTATGCTTCCCTCCTCTCTCCACATCTCTGTTCGCCATTACTCTGTTTTGTCTCTGTCTCTCTGTTTCTCTGTCTCTCGTCAAAATCTCAGGATCTATATAAACCGAAGTTGGATTGAAGGATCAAATACGAAATTCAGGAGAAGTAGCTTGGAAGGAAGAAAGGGAAGGATGAATTAGAGAGGAAGAGGAGATTGAGACAGAGCATCAGTAATCCAAGAAGAATTAAGGCAAAAGTTGTAACCTTTTTTATTTTTTTAATTTAAATAAAAAACGCTTTTTTTTTCTTTCTTTCTTTGTGTTTTGTTCTTTGGGTTTTCTACGAATTCAACCGTTGAATTTGATGTTTACTATGGAGAAAGAATTTTTTTCTCGTTTATATAAAAAGTTGAAGTATTATTAGTGTCTGTCTATCTCTCTCTGTATCTATCTTTGTCGATCTTTGTGGAATAAAGTAAAGAATAGAGCTTTTGGTGGTGTGTCAATGGCGAGTTAGGCGGTGGTGCCAGCTCCTCTCTCTCCCCAAGGTTTTGCCGTTTTCTTTTCTGAGTAAAAAAAAAAAATACAACTCAAATGTGAAAACCAATAAAAGAAGTTACAGTTTGTATTTAATTAGTACTAGTACTATTATTTTGTTTTGTTATTTGTGTATAAATATATTCTGATGAGAAATATACTATATATAGCAAGGGTTCTATTATTTGTTTCTGCAGAAGTAAATTAGTTTTATGTTTTAACAAGTGTTAGTACTATTCATAAACGCATTTTCTATAGTATAATTTTGCTATTTTATCCAGAGAAACTCACTCTATGTGTCAAATTTCGTGTTGGCTATATCGTACAGGCTAATGTTTTTTTTTTGTTTTGGCAAATGGCAACTAGCTATTTCCCTTGAGATATTGTGTTGTTTTGGTCTAGAATGATACACGCTAAATTTGTAGAAAATTTTGTGGTAGCTGTGGACTGTATGCATATAAAAGCTTGGACCTTTAATTATGGATCATTAGAAATAAATTGGAAAGGTCCAGGCTGTTACAGCTCAATTAGAGAGAGAGAGAGAGAAATTAAATGTAGAAAATATGGGTAATATAGTATATTATACTATAATATAACCAAAACATGAAATTGTTAGTTGGTGAATTATAATTGTCTGAAAACATTTGATATAATTTCTCAATCAAGATTTATATTCATGCAATACGAAAACAAATAAGTAACTGAGAGAAAAAAAATAAAAATAACAAAAAAAAATGTGATCATGATCATTTATAGAATACAAGTCAGTTATTCATCTTCATATAAAAAACATGCCTTGTAATTTATGGTTTACAAATCATGGTTTATTAGAAGAGAATTGTGTATGTTTTTATTTTTGAATATTTTCTATATTTTTAAAATTTGAATTTAATTATTAATATTTTACTTTTTATAATCCTAATAATACATAAAAAATAATATTAATGCGCAAATTAATTTTATTATTTGATCTGTCTTATAATATATCTTTTAACTTCCCGTTGTTATAGTTGATTCAGTTTACTGTTTAGCTTTTTATTATTTTCATCATTTATTTAACACTAGTTTTAGAAGAAGAAAAAACTGAATTAGCCAACTTGTTCTCACGATTCAGTCACATCATCCGGCCAAAAATAGTAAACATCAACTAAAATGAAAACTAGACTGAACATTATGAATCTAAAAGATATCGAATCGAAAGGAATGGAAGTGATATACTGATATGTTGTTTAGGGAGGACCACCAAGTTGTCGGCATTTCTGATTTTTATACGAAGGTCTTTTAAAAACAAAATGCATGGTTTTTGTGCTTAAATTAAACTAAAAAAATAAGGAAAAAATCAAAATTTCAGTGTTAAAATAAGAATGAGTCTATATTATGTACGTAAATTATGCTCTTTCCATTTTTTTATTACTTAACTCTTTTAGGAGTGAACACACAAACAAATTAAAAATATATTTAAATTTAATAATATTTTGTAATCTATCTGAATATAATTCACCTAATAATAAAATAACTACAAAATACAGATAGCCATAAAATATAAACAATTAATAAATTTTTTATTGAAAATCAAAATATCATCTAATTTAAAACTTTTTTTTAAAAAAACAGGCGCTAAATGGAAATAACTTTATTTTTTTTTGAAAAAGGCTTGGAAATAACTTTATTTCGGATGGCTACATTGTCTTCCTGTCTCTTGACGATCTGAGACCCATCATCTTCATATCATACAGTTTGTTCAAATCATTTACCTAATTACCTCCACGAATGTTTTGTGTGTGTGACTAACCTATTTATTATTTATTGGATATTGGCTTACATAATCAATAGCTACACATTAATAAGTCCCAATGCAAATTAGGTTTTGAGGTTTCTATCTATAAAATGACACGAAGTGTGAATGCTGAAACCAACTTTCTCTTACCATCCATATATACCATCTTTGTTATCTATCTTCCTAAACTTTTCAAGAATGACAAACAATCTTCCAGATCCCTTAACCATTTCCTCTAAACCGAGTCTAATGAAAAAAGAAGAACGACTTGATGAAGAAACAGTGAGTTTGCAAGCGGAGAGTATCTTATACACCGTGGCCTTCCCTATGGTTCTCAAAACCGCCTTGGAGCTTGGCGTTATTGACACGATCGCAGCTGTAGATAAAGGTGTGTGGCTCTCGGCTTCTGAGATTGCACTTCGTCTCCCAACAAAACCCACCAACCCGGAGGCACCGCTTTTGTTGGACCGGATGCTGGTTTTACTAGCCAGTCATTCGATCTTGAAGTACCGTATGGTTGAAGCCGAAGAGAACGGTCAAACACGAAATGGTGAGAGGCTATACGCTGCTGAACCGGTTTGCATATTTTTCTTGAACCGTGGAGATGGCTCGGGTTCTCTCGCGTCTCTGTTTATGGTAGTCCTAAGCGAAGTCTATTTCAAGACTTGGTAAGTACCTACAAATTCATTATTGACACACAAGCCAAACTAAAGTAGATTTAACCCATACCCCGTATGTCTAATAAACCTTCTAATACCGGTGAACGAACAATTGATTATTAATTATTAACAGGACAAATCTCAAAGATATGATATTAGAAGGAAATGATGCATTCACCTCTGCTCATGGCATGAAACTCTTCGAATACATTGGTTCAAACCAACGATTTGCTGAGTTATTTAACCGGGCAATGTCAGAAGCTTCGACCTTGACCATGAAGAAAGTTCTAGAAGTTTAGAGGATTCGAAGATATAAACACTTTAGTGGACGTGGCAGGAGGAACTGGAACCATCATAGGTCTAGTGACGTCCAAGTATCCTCATATTAAAGGCATCAATTTCGATCTACCCTCGGTTTTAGCCCATGCTCCTCTTTATCCAGGTATTAACACTTAAGTGATAAAATTTACAGTAAATACTTCTTAAATTTGTTATACTTTTGTTTTACTCAGATTTACTAAAATCTGTTATATATAGGAGTGGAGCATGTTTCAGGAGATATGTTTACAGAAATTCCAAAAGGAGATGTCATCTTCATGAAAGTAAGTTCATATATACAATTCATTTTATGTTAGTTTTTTTCGTTTACCAAACAGATAATTTAATAGTCAAACATATATTATCTGACGACAATGGATACTACATAATTGGGCCGATGAAGAATGTGTAAAGATTTTGAAAAACTGTTGGAAAAGTCTTCTGGAAAATGGAAAAGTGATAATCATCGACATGATTACGCCGGTGAAATCAAAGATCAACGACTTTTCTTCTAACATTGTATTTGCCATGGACATGTTTATGTTAGCACAATGCTCGGGTGGTAAGGAGAGGTCTTTCTCCCAGATCGAGAAGTTAGCCTTTGATTCGGGTTTTCTTCGTTGTGAAATTATATGCCATGCCTATTTTTATTGTGTTATTGAACTCCACAAATAGCTTCAAAATTTTAGCAAAACACAACCATTAAAGACCACCATATATGGATTAAAAACCTGGTATTTTACATATATAAGAATAAAAGCGTAAAGAGTCTTTTTTGGCTGTTAATGGTTTCTTGTTAAAGTGTGTGTAATATGGTTCTATGTATTGGGTATTTCTTTTCTTTTCTTTTTCAAGATTACGGTGATTGTTTAGTGTCAATGTATTTTCACGTTGGGGTTATAATTTGATCAATTGTACTTGATGTCAAAATAATATGCAGATTATAATATAAATTTCCAAGTGGAAGAATGCAGACATTTTTCCAATTGAGTGACATAATTCCAAACATAAACCTAAATTTGGTGAAATTTTATTATATAAAGTACATTATATTTGAAAAATATACTATGATATGCTATAAAATTTGAAAAATAACCACATTTATACAACAGAATATAGATAAAATTAAAATGAAAACTTCATGCTCAAACTAGATTTTTGTAACCTCGTCATTTTAACTTATAATTTTGAAAATCATTCCATACTTCTAGATTTCAATAAAAACGACCTACATAATCTTCTTATCTCGTATAAACCACTACACAAGATAACAAATTGGTAAAGAATTTATATTACTTTCTTCAGTTTAAGACTGAGGAAAAATCTTGAGCTAATTGGGGAAAACGATTGAAACTCTAGCTAAATTCTCAAGTAACTGAACAAAAATGGAAACTTTGAGAAACCCACCACAAGCTTAACAGAGCAGAGAGATCAAAAACTCAACCAAGAAGACTAAAAATGAAGAGGTTATTTAGACTTACGTTGAAGAAGAAGGGCCAAAGAGAGGATTCTCTTTAAGTGGCTGAAAAGAGAATCTTGCGAGGAATCTAGTGACGCAAGCTTTGTTTGGACGCGTGATCTTCTTAAAACAATCATTAACGAACATAACGGCGATAAACACGGCGAGATTCGCCACAACAATCGCCGAATCAGCCACAGTGTCCAATGAGTTTCCCCGGAGCTTTCATCATAGAAGTAGTTGTTGTTGTTCTTCGCTCCTCTGTTATTATTATGCTTCCCTCCTCTCTCCACATTATAGAAGATATATTTTGTGTACTATTATTTTATTTTGTTAATGTATTTAAATATATTCTGATGGAAAAACACTCTATATAGCAAGAGTTATATTATTAGAAAGGTGGAAGCATTACTGAACGAAAGGATAAAGATGATTTGGTTTCAAAAGTGGAGAGAGAAATGAATAGTCCATCGTCTGTTAGATTTTTGACAATAATTCAACAGTGGTAAAAGTTTGTTGACAATAGTCCATCGTTTTTTATATTTCACACATATTGTACTTTATACAATAAACTTTTACCAAAATGTTGGATTATCCACATCGTTCTCAACAGTGGTAGAGAAGGTATCACCCGGAAGTGAGAGATTTTTTTGTTAGATCAAATGCAGGAGGATCAAGGGCAGAACATTCCATCGATGGTCTAAGACTGAAAACCATCACAAATTAGCGGGAGAAGAAAGATGGTGGCAGACTATTCTCGGAATAGAAAACTTTAGTTGCTGCTTTGGTTTGTATGTAAGAGAGCATGCTTGTCGTCAAAGCCATATCAAAAGATGAAGCTACGAGTAAATACAAAGACTTCACCTTAAATACCATAGAAAAGGAAGGATGAGGTCGGAAAATATCAGATTGGCGTAAAAGACCATCGATGGAAAAATAGAAACACTTCTTCAAGAAAACTTTAAAAAATCCAAAAACTGAAGAATTTCACTAAACGTAAAAGAGTTCATGTCAAAGATGGAACACCAGAGGCGGAAATTCATTTTGAACTTCGCCAAAGTCTCTTTTAACACCATTAAAGGAGGTTCTAAATGGGGTTTTGAACAAATTTTTTTTAATAAAAAAAAAAGAAAAAATAATGAGAAATAGAACAAAGAGATTTTAGAACTTCATTTTTAGAACTCATGATATTGTTTTGTTTCTGTTGATTTAATTTTTTTTTAATTTAACTGAATCATAAAAAATATATTAAAATAATAATATAAAAATTATAAGAACCCCTTTTTAAGTTTTTCAGGGATAATCATACTAAAAAAAATAGCATAAAATTCACAAATACAAAATTATTTAATAATATACTAACTGAAAAATACTCAAAAACATATCAGAACTACAATATAAATAAAGTTGGTAATAAATCAAGCTCAAAAGACCAATTTTTTATGATAAGATTATATAAATATGCACTAAAAAAGGGCTAAGATTTGGTGATCTTTTGATAACCATTTCCCTTTTTTATTTTGTTAATTGAACACAAGTGCACATGCCTAGAGTATATAATTGCGAGAAAATGATTCTCCAGAGATTGCGTTCACTGAAACCACATTTCTTCTAATAAGTAATTCCCACTTTTTTAGTTTTCTTTTGGGTTAAATATACAAAAATGTTTAGGATGCAGCTTCAAAGATTAATATTCATAAACAATCACATGCAAATTAAATCTAAAAAACAAAAAAAACATAGTAATACATCAAGGATATTCCAATATGTATCCGAACTATCCAACAACGAGAGTTACCCAACTCGATCGGTTTAACATATAATCATTTTTTGTGTAACTAATATATGTAGAATGGCACAAATTTAGACAAAAAGGTAATAACACAAAGAGCTTCGGTCTTTTATTTTTAATTTAGGGTTAATATATGCTTCAGCTTTAGTGAAATTATGTTAGTTCGTGTATAAATGAGCCAAATTTTATTGTGAGAAGTTCACACATTAGAGCACTTTTAGGCCTAATATTTACACACTGGGGCACTTTATTTTGGTGGCACACTTTGGACTTTGGATAAGACCAAGAAGCCCTTTATCTTAACGAAACTAACTCCTAATTTTATCTCATCCCGTTATTTTTATCCTTCCTCTAATTTCGACCAATCGATAAAAAACCCTAATCCCCACGATTAACTTTCTACGGCGACTGTAAAATCGCGAGATCGACGGTTGCAGTTTGGCTGAAAGAGACAGGAGGAATCGACGGCGGAGGAACACCGGGAACAGGTACGAATTTCTGTTGGGCGTAATCGTTTTGCTAGTTTGCATTGCTAGTCTCCGATTCTAAATCCATGTCGAATGTCTTCGGTTCTAAATCTAAATGGAACATCATTTACAGGTTCTTGCAATTGAGTATGAAACAAGGTTTCAAAATGGCTGAATGCGCTTCTACATCTGAAACGAAAGGTTTGGTTATTACTTTTTTTTTTATAAAATTTAATTGTGAATATGAGTATAAGCGGAGGTAATGATTTTGAACAATGGTCTGTGTAGTTGAAGATAAAAGGCTACCACAGAGATTATTCGCAACTGAAACCGAAGGCTCAACGTTTACTGCAAACTAGATATTCTGACATTCATCCATGACAAGTTAAGAGACACGCCGGAGTTTCAGATAATCAGAGAGTCGTGTTTTGGCAAGCTATTCGACATCCCGTTAAAGCAATGTCCGGTTTCTTGCAAGCTTATCCACGCACTACTGACCAGGCAGCTGGTGACCAAGCAACGCTATGTGCTGTGGACAGTCTTCGATGGTCAGCCTCTAAGATTTTTGTTGGAGGAGTTTAGGGCAATTACTGGGTTGTCATGTGGTGAGTTTGCAGATGATTACAAGTACGATGAG
>OVBI01001296.1:0-37246 GCA_900406495.1 Sisymbrium altissimum | reverse complement strand
AAATTTACGTTTTCCCTCTAAAATCTCAAATATATATTTTACTAAAATTTATATTTTATCATATTTTACTAAAATGCATCTAGATGCAGATGAAAGTTTTAAAAACACACTAAACAAACACAGCTGCAGCCAACTAATCCATTTAGATGTAAATCTAAAATAAAAAACGAACAACACCCAGATGCATCATCCAAATACATCATCTAGGTGAACCATCTAGATGGATCAGTTGGGTGAGCAGCCGAATAGGCCTCTAATTGAATCATCTGTTTAAGAATTAACCGAGCCTACGAGAGTTTGGTTTTCTTTCTGTTAATGATTTCTTTGAATTTTCGATATTGTGTAAAATGACATACAGATGACCACATTCAGTTAATCCACCAGGAATTTGACTGGTGCCTATTCTAATTTACTGCGAATATGAATATAAGGAGAAACTGAAGATAGATGATTTGGCTTCTTCTTCTTACCCACGTTAGTTTTTTATTAGCTGATGTTTTTCTGGTTTTCCCTTTGATTGAAATTGTTCTCATTCTTGTGGCTGAACCTGATTTTTAATATAGATGATGTATAGATATGTAGACGGTGAGACAACGGACAATGCGGAGAGATTTTACAAATGGTTCACCAAGGTTACTATTTTGTTACGTTGCTTGGTTTGGTTAGTTATTGTAACGTGTGTTTCTCTTCTCTTGTTTCTGAAGTTTTTACCATGTGTGTTACAGGGGAATGACAGAGGAGAATGGCTCAAGAACTTGAAGTACGGAGTGTTTGATTTATGAAACAGACAATATGAACATTTTAATAAGGTTTTAAAATGGAATCATTTATTTTTGTGGTTTTTCTTGTTACACTGTTACTCCAGTTTCCTTCCACTACTTTTGATCGAGCTAATAAAGAATTTTTCTGTAAATCTGTGTTGCAGGTTGCCAAAATTGTATATGACATGCTTCTCAAACATGGATTGTTTGTTTATTTATTTCATCATTTATCTTGATGTGTTTGTATTTACCTGTATTATCTTTTCCTAACTTGATGAGTGGGTTTGTTCAGGTGTACATCGTCTTGTACAAGTTGGTTGGTCTTGGAGATGATGACCAGTGCATCGAAGATGACTTCACCGCATAGTATTTAGTTGGTCTATACTTCTTTTATTCTCATTTATCGCCTTTTTTATGTACATTTCTGGTTTGGATATTTGTTATTTCTCTTTTCTGAGCATATTTGACTATCTATTGCAGGAGAAAAGTATTGTAGCCCGAGTTGGATACATTGCTTAGGGAAGAAGGCGATACAGCTGTTACACTGCATCTGTGTTAGAATACAGAGTTTCTATTCACAACTCTATAGATGCATTGAATGAGAAAAAGTTGGCCAACGGTAATGGTCATGTCGTGTTTGATGTTCAGCAACGTTACAGGTGCAAACCAAGCTTTTTTTTTTTTATGTTTTCTTCTAATCTTGTCTTATACTAATCTGTGCTTTGTTTTGGTGATTTATAGGAAAAATGTTATGCTTTGTTTTCGTGATTCAAACTCAATTATTTTCATACTTGTTTTCTTGCAGTCCGCTTTTAGTTACTTTGGCTGCTCATGCATCGGATCCTACTGAAGCATAGCGATTAAGACAGCCCGCATCACCTGTTGGAAAGGTTTGTGCCTGAATTTTTGTTGCTTTTTCATTTTCCTTCGTAAAATTTTTCCTAACAAGTATATATTGTTATTTTTTCAACACCAGAATGAACATTCAAAGTGTGTAGTAGAGACTCAAAGAAATCTACTCGAGGTGATGGTCGAACATCCTTCAGCCAAGCCACCACATGGTGTCTTCTTTGCCGCAGTCTCTCCGAGGTTGCAGCCTAGGTTCTATACAATATCATTATCTCCCAAGTGAGTACTTCTCATTTTCTTGGACTTTTGTTTACTGAGACGTATATGGTATTTTAAGTGTATTGACCATTGTCCTATTTACTTTTATAGGATTGCTGAAACTAGAATTCACATGTGCACTGGTTTATAAGAAGATGCCCACCAGCAAGATTCATGAAGGAGTGTGTTTGACATCTTCTTCGAAACATGTCCCAATGTAATATTTGTAAAAAAAGCAGAATACCAAAAAATGTAGAATAAAATAAAATAATGAAGTAAATTTAAAGAAAAAACAAAAAAATTAGAAGATGAAAAAAAAAAATCACCGCAAAAAATAAATAAATACACAAAAGACCAAGAAAACATTTAAAATCAACAAAATGGGAAAAAAAATTCAAATAAATAATAACCTAATTATCCCGCGCGTATGCGCGGAGATTTCATCTAGTAATGAATAATTCAAGAAGGACGAGCTGAGAAGGAGCTTGAGGAGAGGATTTGCAAGGAGTCAAAAGCGTTCATATTATAAACGTTACATATTTATTTCTACTTTAACCAATGTATTAAAAGAAAATATTCTCCCTTAATGATATAAAATTAGTGTCACTATCTGCATAAATATAGAACCCTAACGAAGAGGAAACGAAATACTTTTTTATGAATAGAACTTTAACATTTTATAGCTTAAACTAGCATTTTAGTATTCTACGTAACATTTTCTGCATAAATACTTCTTATTTGTGAGAAAGAAAACATATGTTCAATACAAAATTAAGTATGGAAAATCTAGAATTTCCTCAACTGAAATCTAGGTTGTGTCTGTTATAGATGTCTTTTCTCATATAAGAGTGCATAACTTCAAAAAAACATTGGGACACATACGATACAAACTCCGAATATGTTATAGATCTTCGGTTAGAATATTTTGTATATTTTCATTTCTCAAGGAAGCTATTGGAGGACTACTTCGACAAATCCAATTCCCAGATTATTCAGAGACAAATCAAACCACACTAGTTTTGATTCAGGTCCAAAGAGATCACTAATTGGGTATGTAAATCAATTATACTCTTTTTTCATTCTCTACGTTTTGTCCCGCTGGGTTTTCTTGGAAAGATTTTTAATGAGGCAATGGTCCACATTGTTATTGACCCATTAGTTGATTCTTCTCAAGCCAATAAGCCCAAATGTAATGAAGAAATTCGTCCAAGCCTTTGCATGATGAGGGAATTCAAATTTGAACTTGTAATAAGTGTTTTGTTTAGTTCCCAGGTCATTTAGTGCTTGCTAGTCATCAAGACTTGTTTTTTTTTTTTTACTCCTTTAAAACCCTTTGTACTCTTTTTCTTCTTTTTTATGACAACAACCCCTTGTACTCTTTTGGACGAAATCATCTAATCTTTTTTATCAAAAACCTTTTTGAGTTTAGATTATCTTGTTGGTGTGTAATATCCAGCAAAATCCTTTTGTGTTCTTTAGTATGTCATATCTGGAGAATTCAAATAGGTGAATCAAAGAAAATTCTGCAGTCTTTGTGTGACCATTCAATCCACATCCCTTGTTAGTGAGTTCTTTAGATTCATTGCAGAAAGGCCTATCTCCTTTCCTCAACTCTCAAGTGCCGATTTTAGAGAGGATCATCACTAAGCATAAACATCATTTAAAAAAATAAACCAATATAAACTAAAATAACCAAAAACATGATTATTCTTCCACCACCAAATTCAAATCTATCGTTGATATCGTCTTTCTTTTCAAGTAACTCAACCTCAATTGCTTCTTCTTTTTCTCCTTCTCATTCTTCTTCTTCTTGTTCGATCGTCTCCGCTGGAGTAACAATGTCAATTTCTTATTTTTCTTCTTCTTTTACTTTTCATATGCAGTTGACAATGTTTATTTGATGGAATAGATCTGTATGAGATAATGAACATCTTCCATCAATTATAGCAACCCAGAATAAACAATGAAGACACAATTTGATGCAGCGAGATATTTGAAATATATCCAAATATCTTTATCCTTTATTTATATACCTATATAATTACATTTTATTTGTGTTTTCTAATTTCTATATTTTAAGAGTTTCCTATTTTAATTAAGGTTAGGGTTTTTTTGTTTTATTATAAATAGCCGTTTAGCTTATAGTTATATTCAGTTTTTGATTGATTTAATAAAAGAGAGGTTTAAACCCTTAATTCCCTTGTTTACGACTAGAACTTGCGAGTTCTCAACGGATCAAGAAGGCATTGATTCTTAGGTATTCTTAGAATAAATAAGATATTTTCGTTATCATAGCTTCCGCTTCATCAGTTGGTATCAGAGCTGTGTCCTTTGGTTTCTTAATCGAAGACTGATTCTGGATGTCATGTTGATTGACAGTCACTACACTTTCGAGGACGAAAATCCTTTTGTCGAGAGTGAAGGCCATGAGATCTATAGACAGATGTATGGTGATCTCATATATGAAGATGATGATCAGATCTACAAAGATATCTATGGTGATCATGTTTATGATATCTATGAAGATGATCACATAATTGTTGAGCATATCAAGTTTGTATATAGAGAAGATTAATTTGGGAATCAGAAGGACGCAAATTATTTGCATAATCAGATTGATTCAGATTTCGAGTTTGTGCAAATATATGTTTATGAAGAATATACTCAAAGAATCATGAAGGAGCATATCTAATGAAAACCCTAATGAAGATTCGAGGACGAATCTTTCTTGGCCGACGAAACCTGATGCAGCAAGATATTTGGAATATATTCAAATATCTTTATTCTTTATTTGTATATCTAGATAATTACCTTTTATTTGTATTTTCTATATTTGAAGAGTTTTTCTATTTTAATTAGGGTTAGGATTTTTTGACTTTTATTATAAATAGTCGCGTATGCATATTGTTATATTCAGCTTTTGATTGATTTAATAAAAGAGAGGTTTAAACCTTTAGTTTTCTTGTTTACGGTTAGAACTTGCGAGTTCTCAACGGATCAAGAAGACACTGATTCTTAAGTATTCTTAGACTAAATAAAATCTTTGCGTTATCATACCTTCCGCTTCATCACCATTCCCCGCCGCCACTTCACAACAATAATTGAAAACTGAGTAAATTAATAGACCTCGCAAGGACTGTAATTGATGAAGACACCATTCCCCGCCGCCTCAAAATCCGGCAACAGAGTCACCATTTCCCGTCGAGTTTTTCTCTCTCCGTGTCCGTCAAGAATCCAGAAGAAATCGCTATCACTTCATTCACCTTCTTTCCACTTTCTTCCATATCCGTCAATTTTCAAATCTGAGCTCGTTTATCTATAGAATTATTTGGGTTTTTTTTATGTGTTGTATGGTGTTTTTTTAAGGAAGACGATAAGAAGAGAAAAGAAGAAAACAGATCAAGGCTTTGTCTGATATCGATTTTTTTTTTTCCTTTTTTCATTTTATTTTGGTTAATCTGTTTTTTTTTTAATTCAAATTGAGCGTATATCTGTAAAACGAGGAGAATGTGAAACGGCTAGTAAATTATATAAAGGTATAGAAGACTTTTCTTATGTTGAAAGTGTCTAAGTTACATAAAGTGCCTGTAATTAGAGTTAAACAAAGTGTTTTATTCCGTAATTCTCTTCATTCTATATTTAAATACAAATATTTTAAGTTAACGAAAGAAAGGATAATCTCAAGCTTTTCTTATCAATCCAAAACCTATATATTTCAATCCTTATCAATATCTTAACTATCATATAAAATATTATCCACGAAAAATCACATCATATTTTTGGGTAAATTTTAAAACATTAAGGATTAGATCTAATTAACAAGTTTGTCGAATTCACTTTAAAATATATATATATATATATATATATAGAATTAGTTTTAACACGAACACAACAGTTTAAGATATTGCATTGTTACATCAATTTATCTACATGTTTAATTATACAGATAAATTCGCATACAAAAGAATAAAAAATAATAAAAATAAGATAGTAAATATAAGTTAAAAATGAAGAAAAAAATAGTTAAGAAATAATTAAATTTTCATAAGAAAAATAAAAATTAATAAAATGATAATTAAATTTTTTTTTAAAATAAGCAAATGTAACCACACCTTCTATAAATGTAATCCTAATTTTTACTCTATTTTAGAGTTAGAAATAGAGTAGGGTTGGAGTAGATTTACTCTAAAATGCACTTTTACTCTATTTTAAAGTAAGAAATAGAGTAGGGTTGGAGATGGTCTAATTCAACATACATCAGATTCTCTTTACAAAATTTTATTAGATAGCATACATATAACTTGGCTACTACATCTACATTTGTTACCATCCGATCCTACCAAACTAAGATGATGTACATTTTTTGTACTGATCATCTCATGAGGAAGAACCTACAATGCTTTGTATTCCTCCTTGTACCAATCAGACATGTCATTATTTTTGACATTTGAAGAATTAAACAACAATCAAACAAGATATGCATTTACATCATATTTTTTTTTGGCATATTCTAAAATATTGATGATTGAAGTTTACTGAGTTCCACTACAGAATATTAGTATATATAAAATGAATAAAAAATATATCTCATTTACATCATTTATTTATGTTACCTTTTTTATAACCTAAATGTCCAAATTGGTTGTACACTAACCGACATAAATTGTCTGGTAACATTGGTGATCCTGAAAGTCTGCATTGCATCAACATTCACTGCTATCATTCTTTTTGCCACTAAACCACAAATAAGTGGTTCATATTAGTTTTTTTTAATATTAATTTATCTATATGTTTAATTATACAAATAAATCATTCCAAACAAAAAAATAAGCAATAATCAAAACAAAATTTATTCAAAAGTAACATATCTGACTATTTTCTCTTCCTCAAATATACAAGTCATTGTTTCAGTTTCCAAGATATTGGGGGTTTTATAATCTATTTTTACTAAAAAAAGTTGTATAACTTTCTTCTTTTCTAACATATCCAGAAAAATATAACAAAAAGTGTTTTAAATGTAGCACTAATCAACAAATGAACCAGTAAACCAAGATATAAAACTGATCTACAAAATTAATCTCTATTTTTTTTTTTTATCCTTTTCAGTAAAACGAACTATGAAATCTACTCTATTCGTTTTCCTGGTTCATTTATCGATAGTTTTAAATTTAAGTTACTTTTTCTTTTCTTTTTTTTGTTCTTCACCATGTTCTATCTAGACATCTTCTAACAACAAAATCAATTTTTTAAAGAAACAGTAATTTTGGAACGAAATGCTAAAAAATGATTAGGCCCTGTTCGTTTCGTAAAGAGGATGAGATTTCCAGATGCAGCGTCTAAACGCAGTAACTAAACGCAATAATTAAATGATGTTGGTTTATGATTTCGATTATGCATCTTGAAATTGTATCTAAATGCAACTACGTTCGTTTTGTATTTTTATATTTATATCTAAACGCGTCTTATGTTAAATGACCAAAAACTCCTTACTTTATTTATTTATTCTAAATATAAATGTATATAAACTTAAAATAAAACTAAATGAATCTATAATATTTAAATTTAAATTGAGAATTTACAGTTTTTATGAGAAAACAGGATTTTACGATTTTGTCTGAAAAACGAGATTTTACGGTTTTGAAGGAAACGAGAATTACAATTTTGACGGAAAAACAAAGTTTTACGATTTTGGCGGGAAAACGATATTTTACGGTTTTGGCGGAAAATGAGATATTACGGTTTTGGCGGGAAAACGAGAAATTACGATTTCGGCGGAAAACGAGGTTTTATGGTTTCAAAAGAAAAAAACGATTTTACAGTTTTGGCGAAAAAAAATAAAATTTTGCGATTTTGACGGGAGAAACGAGATTTTACGATTTTAGCGGAAAAATGAGGTCTTACAATTTTGGCGGGAAAACGAGATTTACGGTTTTGGCGGGAAAATGAGATTTTACGGTTTTGGCGGGAAAACAAGGTTTTGCGGTTTTGGCGGAAAAACAAAATTTTACGATTTTGGCGGGAAAACGAGGTTTTGCGGTTTTGGCGGAAAAACGAGGTTTTACGGTTTTGGCGGAAAAACAAGATTTTGTGGTTTTGGCGGAAAAACAAAATTTTGCGGTTTTGGCGGAAAAACAAGATTTTGCGGTTTTGGCGGAAAAACGAGATTTTACAATTTTGGCGGGAAAACGCGATTTTACGATTTTGGCGGGAAAACGAGGTCTTGCGGTTTTGGAGAGAAAACAAAGTTTTACGGTTTTGGCGAGAAAACGAAATTTTACGGTTTTGGCGGGAAAACAAGGTTTTGCGGTTTTTGCGGAAAAACAAAATTTTGCGGTTTTGGCGGGAAAACGAGATTTTGCTGTTTTGGAGGAAAAAAAAGGTTTTGCGGTTTTGGCGGAAAGACGAGATTTTGCAGTTTTGACGGGAAAACGAGATTTTACGATTTTGGCGGGAAAACGAAGTCTTGCGATTTTGGTGGGAAAACGAGATTTTACGATTTTGGCGGGAAAACGAGGTCTTGCGGTTTTGGCGAGAAAACGAAGTTTTACGGTTTTGGCGGGAAAACGAGATTTTGCGGTTGTGACGGAAAAACGAGATTTTTTGGTTTTGGCGGGAATATCAGATTTTACGGTTTTGGTGGGAAAATGAGATTTTGCGGTTTCGGTGAAAAAAAAACTTTTGCGGTTTTGGTAGGAAAAATGAGATTTTGCGGTTTTTGATGGGAAATCGAAATTTTACGTGTGGAAAAATCGAGATTTTGCAATTTTGACAGGAAATTGAGATTTTGCGGTTTTGAAGATTTTTTTTTGTTTTGGCGGAATATCAAGATTTTACGATTTTTTGAAAATAAAATTGATTTTATTATTTTAAAATTAATATTATTGGGTATTAAGGGTGTTTTTGACTTTTATTAATTCTGGATGAGTTTAGTGTAGTCAGATGCACCAAATGAACTCATCTAGAAATTTTGATTTTCTTTGATGAGTTTTGGAAACGCGTTTGAATACTGATTTCAGATCATGATCTAAATTATCATTAAACGAACATGAACACTCATCTGCATTCAGATAACGCATCTTACTCACCAAACGAACAGGGCATAAAAAGCGAATATTTACCGAGCTCATTCATTGGACACGAAGATGGGTCAAGGAACGGCCCAGTGTATGAGGAATGTGGGCCACTTAAGGCAGAACTAAATTTATCCCACATCGAACAAAACCAAAACTACACGTCGAAGGATTTATGTATAAAAAAGCCATCTGGTGCCTACAATCACAACTCATGGAGCCGTGTGGTGAGTCCAAAGCGAACTATTCTTTCGCCTTTTACTAAAGAATACCGTGTGCTCTCCACATCAAACGGCATACACTTATTTTTGGAGGAGTAACTTCTTTAGAAGTTTTGCTCCACTAATTTCCTAGTTTAATCTTTTTAAAAATCTTAAATTGCAAGTATCTATATTGTGACATTGATTATCCGATTACCTGTTGTTACTTGTTAGGTACAATAACCTGTTGTAGTACCATTGATTATCCTATAGTCTCCTTTGTTCGAACTTCGAACTAGTTAATAAGAAAAATGATTTGGCCTTACTTTGGAGCTTTACGTTCACACAAACAAATATATTAAAACGTATCAAGTCTACTTTCATAAACCACACTACAAAATTGCTGACACAGAATTGAATGATAAACTACATTGACGAAAAACTATTCATAGCTCATCAAAATTGATAGCTAACTCGCTCGACCAATTAATATCTGATGGTTTGGTGTCTGAATCAGAATCAGTATCTGAAGATTCCAATGTTTTGTCTAAAGAATCCGCCAAGTCAGCCTCCCAGAAACCTAATCTACATGCTCTCTTGTAAGTCTCATAACCTGCCACTTTTAACCCTTCTGCAACCATATCTCTTAAAGAACCAACAAGCTGCTCTTCATTGTTAACTGCACTAAGGAAAGTCTCGGACGAACCTGACTCCCAAAACACCACAACTGCACAGCTCCTGTCTAGATACTTAACATCAAACTCTTGCGCAAAAACGGGATGCGACTTTTGTAGAACATTCTTGAGCATTGCAGCTGTCAGCTTTTTCGACAATCCCCATATGAACACCAGGTTCTCAGAGCTTACTCTCCTGCTGTTCTTTGACCAGACTTTAACATTTTCATCGCCTGAGGTGACAGAATTTGCTTGTTCCTCAGAAGCCAAAGCTTGGAGGTCTTCATTTGATTGAACAGAGTATTGATCTGATTTCTGTATGGTACGTAGTTTAGCAAAAAGCTGAGATATCATCACAACACTCTGCCCATGCATCTGATTGCCTTCGTCTGGTTTGACCGCACAACCTAATTAAGAGAAGCCATTATAAGTCAATGTGTTTCCAAGTATTTACGAGAGCGCACAAAGCAGAACACTGACCTTCATTTGCTACTTCCACATCAATAGGTGCAAAGAACCGATTCAAGTAGGACATAGCTGCAGGTAGATTACTTATATTACTTAAGGGACTAATTTCTTTCATGAGACTACTGAGATCCACAACATTGGGAAAAGCTGAGCTCAGTGAACTGCTGAAGTCATCCACATTTGAAGGTAGAGGACCTAAGAATTTGGCATGGATGGAAGTGAAATCTGCAACAAGTAAAGCATTATATTATTATCAAAGGAGGAAAAGTGAGAGAAAAAAGCTTAATTAATGTGCAAACGAAAGTAGAGAAATTTGAGCTCACCGCTAAGATAATTCTGGGAAACGACAGGTTTCTTTGAAGAAGAAATCAAATCAACAACTTCCCGAAAGCCACGAACTCGCCTGTTCTCTTCCTTTTCAAGATCTTGAAGCTCTCTCTGTCCAATAACATATATTCAGAGAAGTTCTATAAAAGAGACCCATACCCTCATTATGAGTCATACTGAATTACTATCAAATAAATATCCCTACCTTAAAAAGTTCCATGTCCTCCTTCGAACTCATGAAGACAGCACGAACAGCTTGTGTTCCTCTGCTCTTTGAAGCCATGAGTAGAGGGACAACATCGTCAGAGAACTCAGTCAACATCTGTGGTGACAAATAAAGAAGCTTATCAAACAAACCATCAACACAGACTGCAATCATCATTCTCAGTATCAACAACTAAGCTTAATCATCTACCTCTAAGATGAGTTGCACTTGACGCTCACTACAAACATCAATAGTCAAACACAGCCTTGAACCATACTGCTCACTCCCCAACACCAATCTCCTCAGAGAACTCACCAAATCATCTGAAAAATCCACAAAAACAGAAACATTATTTTTTTAAAAACCCGCAAAAGTAAAGACAAAAGAGATTCACATTAAAACAGTCTTAACACTAGCAAAGTGCACCATCTCCTGTCTTTGAGCTAGAGTCTATACAAGACTGTCTCCAATTCTTGACTCGTGACCTAATCCTTCCTACAAACACTGTATCAGCTACAGTTGATGGAGAAGAAGGCACAGTGACAGAATCAGCTAATATCGGATTCCCTGAGAGAAACTTCGACACAGACTCTTGCTCTCTAGACAAGTACGAGATTCCTGTAAAAACAAAACTCCATCAAAACCACAACTAAAGAGACACAATACTCAGAGATGGTAGTAAGCAATGAGAGAACCTTCATAGATACAAGTGTTGAAATCAAACCCTTCTCTAGCCATGGAAGTTAAACGAGAAGCTTGACAAGAGAAGCTATAAGAAGGCATCCCTAACCTCAACTCATCTCGAGGAAACAAGTAAAAGTTAAATCTACAAAACAAACCCAAAAACACTAAATCAATCAACTTTGCGTTAAAAGGAAGAAATCAAGAAAAAGGTTGAGACTTTGACAAAGTCATACGGGTGAACAGTGAGTTTAGAGCCTTGAAGGGAGAAAGGGCAGAGAGCAAACTGGAGAATCTGGTAACGTTCAGCTGCGTATTTAGCTTTTAAGTAACTTGTCTGAGGCGTGTCAATAGCGGAGACACGGTGCCACGCGGCGGCGTATGAGCCAGTGTTCTGTAGCGAGAGAGCTACGAAGTCTGATGAGTCGATTGAGGTGCGTATCTCGTCAAGGGCGGATTTGAAGTTGGATTTTTTCACTTGTTTTACAGTCCATCGGAGATTGGTTAGGGTTTTAGTATTGCCGGCGGAAGTGGAGACCGACGAAAGGAAGCGTCTTTGCATTTTGAGAAGCATCGGAATGGCGAGAAGAGGAGACTATTCAACTTATATATAAAGTTTTGTTTGGTTTTAAAATTTTAAGATTGTTTTATTTAGATTCGTTATTAATTTATAGATAAAAACCTGTAAAATAAATTTTATTTAGATGCATAATTTGTTTATTTAGACTTATCATTATTTTAGTTTTATTTATACTAGATGAATATCTGTGGGTTTTTGTATTAAAACCCTCATATAATTTGTATAATTTGTTATTGTATTAAGATGTGTACATAGTTTTATTTAGATTCATGGTTATTTTATACTAGATTAGGACTCATGCATTGCACGCGTTTTTAATTGAAGTTATTATTTGTAACTATTTAAAAAAAAAATTTATTTAAAAAAAAAATTATTACATTTCCTTGTAAAATTCGAATCTATTTGATCTAAATTCAATCTTCACATATCGTATGAAAAAGGTAAGTCTACTTCCATATTCCTGATGTCAAACTTGAATTTTCAGTTCTTTTGACATTCGATCGTGTTCAGTCTATGTATGAAAAAATAATAAGGCGGTGATGAAAAACTCACTTGTAAAAAAAAAGAAAGAGTAATGAAAACAAAACGGACGCGAGCATGAATCTGGGCTCAAATTGTCTCATTGATCGATTGGCTTCAGCTAAGTGATAGGTTCGTGTTTTCTAATTTAAAATATTATTCTTTGGAAAATAACATATTAGTTTTTTTATATTATTGTCTCTCTCATCATATCATATATTGTTGAAAATTTTTGGATATAAAATATTTTATAGAATATTATTGTCGCTATATTTTGTGCCTACGTTAAGAATCAGAAGTCCTGCAGTTGTAGTGACTCTCGATAGTGCGACGTATAATTATAATTGCGAAAATTTTGGAAAACCAACTTTGTTTAAGCTATAACCTTAACTCTTATTGATAGTTAATGTTACATATGTTGTCTTCATGAAGTTCTATTAGAATTTTGAAACGCGAATGTGCAGTTCTGCCATTGAGTAAAAATATAGCTGCTATTCCAGATGATACCACTGGTAATACAATTCTTCCTTGTGATCTTAACCTAGAGATGATTGTGTTATACACGTACGTTTTTCCCGTTCCTCCTAATCCAATGAAAAAAAACAGTTTCCCTTTCTTATAGTCAATCGAGTCAATAACAGCTTCGTACACTTTCTTTTGCTCCCCATTTAATGTTTGTTTTAACTTGGTATGCTTTTCTTCTTGTTCAAGCATGTGTTATTTAATTCAAACATAATATCTAAGATAAAAAAAAATAAAACAAAAGAAATAGATTTTTTAAAATAAATAAGAGAAAGAGAAAATATACCTGATATTTTATAAGCTTGTGTTATTGTGTTTATGAAAGATTATGAGAGAGTACATAATTTTATATATAGATAATTGTTTCTAATTTTTTGGAACTTATAATTTCTTTAAAAATGTAAATTACTTTTTTCATTATTTTAATCATTTTTGGTTTATAATTTACTTTTTAAAATAGGTAAATTACTTTTTGTTTACTTTCTTCCTTTTTTTTTGTTTATAATTGATTTTTTTTTAAGAGGTAAATTACTTTTTTGATTACTTCTTTTTATAATTTTTCTTTTTTTGTTTAATCCTTTTTTTATAATTGACTTTTTTAAAGTTTTTTGTTTATAATTATCTTTGTTTTTTTAAAGGAAAATTATTTTGTTGATTACTAATTCTATTTTGTTTATAATTTTCTTTTTTGATTTTTCTTTTTAAAATAGTAATTTTATAATTTTATATATTTACACATGTCAAAATCATATATAATCAAATTGCCACTTGTCACAATCATGTTAATTACTAACTTTGAAGATTCAATTCCTTTTATGATTTTTCTTTTTAAAATTAGTAATTTTATATTTTGACACATGTCAAAATCTTAGATAATCAAATTGCCACTTGTCACAATCCTGTTAATTACTAATTTTGAAGATTCAACTTTATATAATAAGACTAGATACTATATTATTTGAATGACTAACACTAAAATTATAGACGTGCAAACATGATAATATTATTAGTATATATGCGTTAACTTTTTAAAAATTATTTAATATAAACTAAAAGAATGAGAAAACATATTTACTATTTTTGTTTGTTATTGTGTTTGATGTAAAATTATGAAAGATTGACTCATATATATAAATATATATATATATATATATATAAGTATTTTTATTTTTTGGGTTTATGATTTTTTAAATTAAAAAAAAAACTTTTTATATTTTGATTTTTTAAATCATTTTTGGTTTAGGTTTTGAATAAGTACAAAAGTTTTGTGATTTTTCTTTTTTTGTCCATTATTGAAGATTTTTTTTTTATATTTGCTAATTTTAATCATTTTTGGTTTGTAATTGATTTTTATGATTTTTTTTTGGTCAATTGTTAAGCCAACTTTTTTTTGTAAATAAGATATTAATGATTGAATTTTATATTGGGTGAGTTTGCCAAATAAACATATTGAAGAAAAATCCCTATTGAATAACAATGTAATAAATGTAATTTTTTTTTTAGGCTTTTTAGTTCATAAGTGGACTATTTTCTCATTCTCTGCGTGTGGATAGAGGTAAGCGAAAGTGAAATTTTTTTTTCTATTTTCTCTTATAAATACATAAGTTCACCCTATTTGATTTGTTTAGTTTTTAATTGTATATTAATAATTAGTTAAATATTTCAATACTGAAAAAAAAAACACAGATTTTTTTCTGCATTTGTCAAAGTTTGAATTTTTTAAAACCAAAAAACAATTAAAAATCTAAATTCTAAACCCTTTAGAAAAGGGAACCCAAATAAAATACTGTAACTCACTATACTATAATGTGTAAACCCAAAATATAAACTCTAAAACATAAAATCAAATCTCTAAATCGTTAACTCTAAACTCTTAATACTTTCAAATATGAAATCCAAACAAATTAGTGTAACTCACAATACTATGTTATTCCAAATAAGGGTATTATTTATTACGTTTACTATACTGTGAAGACAAACATATAGTAATGGGTATGAAAAATAGGGCAATAGTGGGGGACACTTCTTCGATTTACCGTGTTGATGTAAATGAGTTCCATTTTGTAAATTCCAAAACATAAACGCTTAATTATAAAACCAAAACCATAAATAGTTAAATCTAAACCCTAAACTCTTTAGATGGATGAACCCAAACAAAATATTGAAACTCACTATACTATTATATCTCATGTCCTAATTGTAGATGTTATATTGTACACGGATTACATACATATAACATTGTCCAATAAACCCACAAAACCACTTACTATACCCTAATTACAGAAATCTAAACCTTAAACCTTTTGGAAGGGGGAATCCAAACAAAATAATGTTACTCACTGTATTATGTCATTCCCAAAATAGAATAGAATAAAACACTTTTCCCAAAAAATATTCGAGTAACTATGCTGATGTAAATGGGTTTCATTCTGTAAATCCCAAAACATAAACCCTGAAATATAAAATCGAATCCCTAAACCTTTAAATCTAAACCCTTTGGAAGGGGGAACCCAAACAAAATAGTGTAACTCACTGTATTATATCATTCCCAAAATAGAATATGATAGAACACTTTTTCCAAAATATAATAGAATATAATGCATTTACATAAAATAAAATTTTGAAAATAGTATAATCTAATAGATGTGTATTATACTAATATTAAATGATATGAGTTTCATTATAAGCTTTTTGGTGTTATGTTAGAGTGAGGGAGAAAGTGAGGGAGAGAAGAGGAGAGGAGGGAGATTCAGTGAAGAGAAACAAGAGAAATGGAAAGAGAGAAGTGGAAAAACTAGAAGAGAGAAGAAATACCAAAAGAGGTAGGTAAAGAGAAAGACAAAAAAAATTAGGGAAAAGAAGAGTGAAAAGAAAGAAAATAAGAGAAAAGAGTAATATTGTATTTTACAAATATTATAACCAAGATTGATAATAGTTATTGATTATATATATATATTTTTTGGATTAGTTCATTTAGTTTCTCTTTTATATTTTATTTTCTTTTTTGTTAACTCTCACTCATTTTATTAAATAAAATATATTTTAACAAATATCTAACATCTTAAATCATTTTATCACGATTCTATTAAATTAGTAACTTCGAGGGATTAAATTTTATATAATAAAATATAAAAAACTATGTAAAAATTTTACTCAGATACAGAATTGTAATCAAATCCCAATCAAGCTGAACCAAACCAATTATTTGGTTAGTATGGTCGGCACAACGATGACAAAGTAGTCGACACATCACTTTCAAAAACTAGAGCATCTTGCAAGTCGACCAAGACAATCCCAGGGCACTTCCCTCTTTCCCAATTTTTGAAATTATTATTATAAGGTATAATAAATTCCACAATTTTTATATTGAGAAAATTGTCATTTAAATTCTTAATTTTCCAAAATTAGTGGTTTAAATCTTTAACTTTTCAAATGCCATTTAAATCTTAAATTTTTATTGACTTATTTATTAAATCATCAATTTTGTTGACTTTCTAATTAAATAACAAACATTTGTAATTCATGTCATTTGAAGTTTGTCGAAAAAAATAATTAAACAAAATAAAAAATTATTAAGTTTTATCAAAGTAAAACCTAAAATCTGGTAAAAAATTCAAAAAAAAAATTTAGATAAAAAAATAAAATTAAGTTTCTGATTTTCTTTAGGGTTTAAAATATTATTACAAAATTTATTTATATTAAATATCATATTCTATAGTTTTTATTTATATTGATTTTTCATTAAATTTTCTTAAAACATACATATAAATGTATTAAATTTTTTAATTTTTTAATTCTATTAATGAAATAATGCAAGACCATTTAAAAAAGTATGAAATACATTTTAAAGTAATTAATAATCTACAATATTAATGATTTTTAGTTATTAAATACTTTTAAATGTATTTAACTCTTGATGATTTAAGAAAATATTTAATGAAGTTATATGTATACTTAAGAAAATATTGACTACTTATTAAGTACAAAATTTAAAGAAATTTAATACATTTATATGTATATTTAAGAAAATTTAATGAAGAATCAAAAATAAATAAAAATTATGAAATATGATATTTAGTACAACAAATTCTTGTAACAACTTTTTAAAACCTTACAAAAAATCAGAAACTTAATTTTTTTATTTAAATTTTTATTTGAACTTTTGTACCATATTTTAAGTTTTACTTAGATAAAACTTAATACTTTTCTTAATTTTGTTTAATTATTTTTTCAACGGACCTCAAATGGCATGAATTTCAAAAGTTTGTTATTTAATTAGGAAGTCAACAAAAATTCGTAATTTAATAAAAAAGTCAACAAAAACTTTGGGATTTAAATGACATTTAGAAAGTTGGAGATTTAAACCATCGTTTCCGAAAGGTTGGAGATTTAATTGATATTTTTCCCTTTTTATATTTCCCTAAAGGCCCAATTTTAATTTATCATGAGAAAATAGAAAGGTTTTGTTCATGTAGAAAATATTATCATTTATTTATTTTTCCTTTTTTTATCAGGTTCATATGTGTATAGGAAGGCCTAAGATATCGTGAGGGATTTCTTTCTTTTATGTGGCCAAGGGGCTCTTCCTCGGGTGCCATGTCTTCATTTTCGGGTTCAAGCTGTTTTTTCATAGGCGCCTCTTCAATCCTGCCAATATTATTATCTACGAGATCATTCCTAAACTGCTTTTTCACGGGCGCTTCTTCACTCTTACTAGCATCATTATCTACGAAATGATTCATAATCTACTTTTTCATAGGCACTTCTTCACTCCTACTGGCATTATTATCCACAAGATCATTACCGATATTATCATTATTGTTGGGAGTATGTTACCTTGAGGGATCTTTCTGGTGCCCGTGCTCTTCCACGGGCAAATTTTTACTCATGTCGTCATTATTCTCCATGAGATTATTCTAATGATTATCACTATTATCAGGAGTATGTTGCCTTTGGCAATCTTTCTGGTGCTCGTGCTCTTTCTCGAACACTGCTTCACTCTTGCCAGCATTATTATCAATGAGATCATTTCAACAATTATCATTATTGCCTGGAGTATATTGCCATTGGAGATCTATCTGGTGCAGCACTTCTTTACACCTCTCTATCATGATCATAAAAAAAAAATTATTGCCATATGCTAGATTCTCCTAATCATCATCATGCCTATGGTCGTTATGACTACATGCACCATTATCAGTGTTATATTCTACATTATATATTCTAGATTTTTGTGATCATTATCAGCCCTTTGTTCAAAACCCGTCTGTTGTTTGGCGATCGCAGCCATTTCTTATGTGTGTCTTTTTATTTCTTTTGCGTATTTTCGCTCTTTTTCTCTAATTGATTTTTGTAGTGAGTGACTTCATTTTTTTCTGTAACATCTTCACCATCTATGAGGTTATTCTTCGATCAAACATGTTATAGACAAATATGTAAAATTGGTCTGGTTTACTTTTTTGAGGAGACTATAACATTTTTAAAAAATAGAATTTCGGGGTGGTACCTTACCTGGTTTACAGAATACCACAGTTTAAACACTTATTCCATATGTCTGTAGAAAAAAACTGGAGAGGGCTAGACTCAATCTTCTAATAGTAAATGAGTGACTTAGGAGCACATAATGAAGAATAACTAGAGAGGTCTAAAAAATATCAAGGTGTTATGCTAGAGTTATTGGTCAATATTTTTTTGTCCAGATGTAAGTTTTCTAAGAACATCAACATGTAAAAGAGCATACATAACTTAGCTGGTATTTATTACAAATACGTTGTATGATATATAATTTTAGAAGCATAAGTTATCACCACTTCAAATTTTGTGCATATAGAAATTTGAAACAAAGGATTGCATACAAGATGGTATACATTTTTGGATTGCTAAGTGTTCAATTACTAAGTTGGGTTCTTTCTTCAAAACAATTATAAGCTATATTTACAGAAATATTTTGTTTAATGATTTATAAATAACTTTTTGATGGTTTTCTAAATATCACATAATTTGCAACGTTTTTTTTTTAAATATAGATTTAAAATCATTATAAAATCTAATTTATATATCCTAATTAAACAGTTTATTTAGGGATAATATGAAACTTAATAAACTCTTTAAATCATAAATACTAAATACTAAGTAATCCACGAAGTAATACAATACTACCCTCTTTATCTATTGCTACATATCTTAGATCACATTACAAATTCCATTAAAAAGTTTAAAATATATAGGAAAAAATCTATAATCAAACTATATGAGAGATGATAACTTTTGTAAAACGTAAGTACATAAATAAAATTTACCCAGCATGATATTTAGATGGAAAACTACTGTTAAAATCAGGAAGTTTGGCGATAAAAGCAGATATATGAGCAGACTCTGTTATTGCAGAATTCAAAGACAGCAATATTGAAGCAAGAAGAGCTTCCACTAACCAATCCATTTTGATAAAGAACATAGACTCACAGTTACAATTGAGAACTGTGCATCATATATGAATTTTGGTATTGCAGAGATACATCATATAACTATACAAAACAAAAACAAAAATGAAAAATAATATAGGAAATTTCAATGAAATTATGTGATCTAGCAATAATTAGTAAAAAATATTAAAATACAATAATGTTAGGTATAATTAAAAAATAACTGCAAAATGAAATATAAATTGTAGAAAGAAAATTTAAAATATCTATAAAAAAAGAAACAGAATAAAAACTAAGAGAAATAATTTCTTCTGATAAAAGAAGGATAGTGTTGTTTGATCCAGTAAAACAAATTAATGTCATAATATCTCTAGATCTTTCATATTTTTAAAACTAGATTAAATAATATGTTTACAATATATTTAATTCATATAATGTTATTTTTCAAAAAAAAGGAAAAAAATATATATATACAATGTTATATTTCAGAGTTAAATATTGTCTGTTACCCTAAATGAATGTTGTAGACTGATAGTGCCACATATATCTACTTTAGAAAAATATCAATAATCTGTTAGCCTAATTGCTTGATCCAACAACTCTGGTCCATGGACTGATTTAGAGATATTTGGGCATGATCCTACATATAAGTTGACGGATAAGGCCAGGTACGTACCACCTAGATACTTACTAGCTACTTTGTAGCTGGTTGTAGAGATATTAGAGGTTGAATGGCCAGATGATGAAAGCACTTTCAGCCCGCTACCTGATCTCTGATCATGATTTGAGTTCGGTAAGCTCTTCTCTACTCTCAAGGGAATTCTTGGTACCCTTAAGAGAACTTTACTCCGCATCTCGATAAAAGTACATCAGACCATTCACGTAAGAACTTGAAATTTAAGATTTTCTTCTTTCTATATACATGTAACAGGAAGAGAAAAGATCAAATTTCTCGCAACCATCAGGAAGACAAAAAGCACGGGAAAAACTATTCACACTGCATAAACAAAGATTCTGAGGACTATGCTAACATTATGGATCTAACGAACCACCTTTTGCATGTCTCATGATCAATTTTCGGCCATAAATAAAATAAAACATACAGATATATATATATATATGGATGCATGTTATATTTTATAGCTGGCCGAAAAAATTGTTTTGTACTGATCCAAATCCAACCCAGCGGATCTTGGTTCTACCTAGTATGCTAACCCAATTAAGTCATATGACATGTATTCTCTATAAAAAAAATGACTTCTTTTTACGAGAAAGGATCAATTCTTGAATACTCTCACGATGTCATCCGGTGCATAATCCCACTTTAAATCCAAGAACTCGAGCATTCATCTCTTTCTCTTTCTTGATTCTCTCTTAAAACTTAGATGATAAAAGCTAATCCAAATATTGAATACGGAGAGATGAATAGACGAGCATATATTAATTAACAACGAATGTCCACCATAATCTGTCTACAGATAGTTTAAATTTAAGAATCAGTTAATACACCATCCAATCTTCTTTTATGCATGAGATCTCATCTCCATAGGGATACAGTACCCGTACGGAGGTAAAATCTAGTCGTTAGACGTGGTTTTAAGTAGATTGCTGATATAACATGAAGAAGCTTCAAAGTTGTATACGTCAAAAAACTTATGTTGGGTAAATAAAACCCCTTTGCCTACTTTGTGATGAATCTGAGACAGACGGCTTATCGCGACCAAGTTTGCTGTTGGAATTGCTAATCCTCTTTTATTTCCAAGAAAATTTTGTAGTTTATATATAGGGAAGCTTGAATTTTATTAGAATGGGATGCTTTAAGTTCAAAAAGGACACTAATTTTTTAGGAATTACATAACACATGATGATGAGCCGAGAGGTGATCTACATCTTTTCTCCTGCTAGAAACCGACTATAGAAGTCCAAGGCTTCATGTGGTTTGTATTCTGGAACGGTATGTCCTGAACCCTACAAAAAAAAAAAACATTCAAACATCAAAAGTGCATAACAAAAATAACGTTTCATTTGTAAAATACGAAGAAAATGAGTAATTCTTAGTTCTTTACCTTGATAGTTAGAAATGTGAGATTGTTGTCATACCCTTGTGTAAACCTATAGTACCAAATTATTGTAAAACGGTGAGAACAGAAGCAAATCGATTAAAAGAGAGTTATAGAGAAAACGATTACCCAGCGACCATGCCATTTGACATCCATGCTCTCCATTCATCGACCACCTTATATCCCATTGACTTAGTCCATGCTTCAGAGCCAGTATACGGTACACACATGTCATGATCTCCGCTGCACAAGTTAAAGATTTATTACACTCTGGACTTTCTTTTGTTTGCAACCGGGGTAGATTTTAAAACTAATGGATGAAACATGTAGAAACTGGAAAATTTTGCCACTTAAAGTGTCAATGATGGGCAAGAGAGTATCAAAGATGATGATCGTAGTTTTGATCCACTATACGTGTCTTCTATACCAGTCGAACAGCACCACTGGACCATGCAGCCTTGGTTTCTAAATATTTTCTTTTGTTTTACTTTTACCCTTAATGCATATGTATATATGTACCTGTAAATTAGAGCACGATAGCCACTAAGTGTGAGGTTTCTGTGGAACTCGATCATGCTTCCAGCATCATGCTTGTATTCAACTTGGTTTGTACACAATTCCCATCTTCCAATCTCGCTTTCCTATCAATGTTTCAGACAGAATTTAAAATGTCAAAAATGTTGTATAGTAAAAACAAGAGAAATATAAATGTGCTGAATCCTACAGAGACCTCTTTAGCATGAAGCGCTTTCCTCACTGCTGGATCGTTCAGCCAGGCCCTTGCAACTCTATCGTCCTGCATCCATACCAAGTTTATACTTTCTTAAGTAGTGGAGAAATACATATGAGAAGAAATTTATCACAACTGGATTAAAACTAAATACTTTTACGAAATCTAGCACATATTTATTGATCAAAATATTTTATTTATAACAAAGATCCTATAGTACAAATGGATAAACATATATATAGCATATGTAAATTTGTGTCTTAACAAGTGGTAATTTTAATTAGTTTTTTCAAAGAGGAAGATGCATGATGATGTTAATTACTCACAACGCAAGGAACTGAGGAAACAGCAAGGACTTGAGGCCAACTAGGGACAATGCCTGGACGAACAACAGCACCTAGGGGCCACGCGCGTCCAAACATTCTCGTTCGCACAGGCATTGGTCTTTCTGTTTTGCCCAAGTTAAGGAAACTCGGAGGAAGAGATCCCATGTCAAAAGCGGATATGGATGTTTCGTGAAAGCACGGTTCTAGAATGTTATATATGTTTAATAACTTCACATCATCTGACACTTTACGTAGCAAGCGAGCGCATTCTTTACTTATATCTGGCTCCTGCTTATAGTACTCTCCTTTGCATGTTTTTTTAGTTTCCTGCCAGTTCTTGTTACACATTAGATAAAACTTTGACGTATAAAGCAAGGATTATAAGAAGAGTAACAAAACCAAACCTCATAGAGTTCATTAGAAATGAGTCCCATCCCATGTGCGAAGGGGACAAGTGCGTTACCATCAAACACTGGATCTGTAACTCCATTACCCACCAGATATCCCTATAAAACGTATAGGACATTAAGATTGACGAACCAAAACCATAATGAACTTCTGAAATGTTTTGTCCATAATTTAGTTCCATTAGTAGTACCTTGAAGTTGATAACCGGCTTTGTCACATTATTATGCTTCCTACTTGTTTTTTTTCTTTTGTTTATTCTCATTACATTCTTATTCCCTACAACATGCAACAAGATCGAATTGAAGAGAAGTATTGAAACCGTATTTTATTTGTTTGCTAACATATGAAAAGGAATTAATTAATATGATGCCAAAAAAGATAGATAGATAAATGACCTTTGACAACTTCGGAAGCCAGAGTTGGGATATAGATACCAGCATATGATTCTCCTGAGATAAAGAACGGATTTGATTGAAACTCCGGAAACTTCTTGAACCACTGTCGAACATATCAAATGGTTAATATGTTGCAACATTGTTTGGAAATATACAACATTTGATTCACCTTCACAAGGAATGCGTAAGAATCAGACGCGGTTTTTGAATCATTAGTATTATAATCAGACTTGTCCTTAGAGTAAGAGTACCCCACACCAACTGGGGAGTCAAGGTATATGATGTTAGAAACCTGACCCAAAAAAAAACAAATAGAAAAACAAAACATTTCAGAAGAGTTAATTTTTAATTTATTATATAAGAAAGAAAGAACATACGGTATGTTATGTTTTATAAAAAGTCGTTCTTTCTTTTCACCTTAGACCAACTATAACGATTGAGATGCAAACGAGGTGCTTTGTTCTGTGTTCGTTCGAAATTGAAAGGACCTGGAATGCAATAGTATGTTATTATTATTTTATTTTTTACATCGAGATAAACCTTGATCCCTAATTAAGTACCTTGCTTTGGACACAAGAAAGGTTATATGAAGCTTACCATGCTCGTAGATAAATCCATCCATGCTAGAGCAACCTGGACCACCATTAAGCCAAAGCACAACTGGATCTTTTGAAGCGTTTCTCTCAGATTCCACAAAGTAATACCACATATTCTTATTACGTTCCTTATCTATTGCCACATACCTTGAATCACATACCAAATTCCATTTGAAAAAAGGCGATTAAATTCTATAGGAAGAAAATCTAGAATCAAACTGTATGAAAGATGATATTTTTTTTGTAAAATGTAAGCACGTAAAATGAATTTACCCGGCATAGTGTTTAGATGGAAAAGTGCCATTAAAGCCAGAAAGTTTGGTGACAAGAGCAGATTCAGGAGCTGACTCTGTTACTGCAAAACCCAAAGACAACAATACTGAAGCAACAAGAAGAGCTTCCACTAACCAACCCATTTTGATAAAGAATAGACACCCGCACCTAAAATCCAAACCCACAATTCTAATTGTGTATTGCAAATATCTATACAGAAGAACACTAGATACGGCAGAAAATATAAAGATTTTAATGAAATTTTGGTTGGTAAGTAATTTAGTCAGTACAATGAAAACAATAATTAGAATCAGAATATATTAGGTGAAATAAGAAAAAAAGTAATTTTAAAATGAAATTTAAACTTAAAAGGAAACACAAAATCTTAACAAAAACAAAGAAGGAAAAAAAATTAAAAGAAAACATTTCAACTATTAAAAGAAAGAAATGTTAAAAATAAATACCTGTCAAATACTTTTTGTGTCATAAACACATATGAAACTCATACAATGTACCTTTTCCAAATCCAGAAATATTTTCTACCATATGATGATCAAATTGTAGAAATAATTAATCTATTAATTTTGAGACTTTGACCTGACAAAGTTAACAAAAAAAACAATACTTTTTTTGACTAAAATTAGATGCATTGTATTTAAATATAACAAAAATTTGTACTCGTAGAACCAAAGTTTTTTTTTTTATTATTATATAGAGATATCTTTACATTTAATGGATCTAAACTATACACATGTTTGCAATATACATTAGCGGTCATTATTCCCCTATCTCTGATGATATCAAAATATTAATTCTCCAGTAGCTAAATACGATCCAAATATGAGAAAATGATATAAAATATTTTCAAATATTGACCATGTTTCTTTCGGTTTAACCATTATCCATTCCAATTTATCTTAGCTCTTTAAAATTTTTTGAAATGCTGATTGTTAAATCAATATTTTCGATTTTGGTTCTTGTTCAATTTATTTAGGCTGAACCGATCACTTAACCGACTTTGGTTCCACTGCTCTCACCCAAATGCTATCCAACAAACAACAATCTTTCACCCAAATAGACAAAAACCAAACATGCTCAAACACTTTATTACTATTCTTTTATTTCTACGGTTTTAAGTACAATTTTACAAATGGCTGTCAATTAGACAAATCTCTCTTTTCTTTTGTATATTATCTCTTTCCTTCCTTCCTTTCTTTCTTTCTTTCTTCTTCAAACTCCAATCCTCACCCTCTCAATCTCCCTGCCTCGCAGCAGGTCCACGAGCGCCATTCTCACGGTGGCGCTTCACCCTTCTCCACCGCTTTGTATACTCAAAAAAAAATCTAATCTTTTTTCAAGAAAATGGCTTCAATCGCCTCTTTCTCTTTCTCACCACCAGCAATACCCAAACAGAGACTCTCAGACTTTCATCTTCCCTCCAAACCACGATGCTTCAACGGTCAATTACGCTCTTCTCATTCATCTTTCTCTTCTGTTGATTCTCCATCGGTTAGTAGCTTTCTTGATTTTAGACTGAGGCGGAGGAGAAGAAGAAGTGGTGGGGAAGTAGCGTGTTCGACGACGCCGTTTATGGGAAGAGTTGGGTTGCAGTGGAGAGATGGGAACATGTCTTTGTTGTCTTTCTGTGGAGGGAATGATTCTTTGGATAAGACTGATTCGTCTCAGGTTTTGTCTGCTTTGCTTCCGTTTGTTGTTGCTCTCACTGCCCTCGCTGCTCTCTCCTATCCATCCACTTTCACCTGGTTTGTACTCTCTCTCTCTCTTTAACAGCTTCTTGTAGTATATATGGTCTTACAAGATTGGTGCTTTAGCTTAGAGTCAGTGAGAAAGTCTGTGGCTTTTGATCAGTTTCTATGCTTTTTGCTGCTTCATTGCTCTGGTTTGCATTCAGCTTCTTGTGTATTAGTGTATATGGTGTTACATGATTGGTGCTTTAGCTCGAGTCAGTGAGAAATTCTGTGGCTTTTAATCAGTTTCTGTGCTTTTGTTGCTTCATTGCTCTGGTTTGCATTCAGCTTCTTTTGTATATATGGTCTTACAAGATTGGTGCTTTAGTTTAGAATCAGCTTCTTGTGTATATATGGTCTTTACAAGATTGGTGCTTTAGCTTAGAATCAGCTTCTTGTGTATATATGGTCTTAGAAGATTGGTGCTTTAGCTTAGAGTCACTGAGAAAGTTTGTGGCTTTTAATCAGTTTCTATGCTTTTGTTGCTTCATTGCTCTGGTTTGCATTCAGCTTCTTGTGTATTATTAGTGTATATGGTCTTACAAGATTGGTGTTTTAGCTTAGAACCAGTGAGAAAGTCTGTGGCTTTTAATCGCTTTTGTTGCTTCATTGCTCTGGTTTGCAGTCACTCTATCTCTCGGCTTCTTGTGTATTAGTGTATATGGTCTTACCAGATTGGTGCTTTAGCTCAGAATCAGTGAGAAAGTCTATAGCTTTTAATCAGTTTCTGTGCTTTTGTTGCTTCATTGCTCTGGCTTGCACTCTTTTGCTCGCTCACAGCTTCTTGTGTATATTGGTTTACAAGATTGGTGCTTTAACTTAGAATCAGTGAGAAAGTCTGTGGCTTTTAATCAGTTTTTATGTTTTTGTTGCTTCGTTGCTCTGTTTTTAAGTTATCTGATGAGAGGTGGATAGCATTTAAGATGAATATCAGATGAAATGTTTTCAGGGTATCTAAAGAACTCTATGCTCCTGCTCTTGGAGGGATTATGTTATCTATCGGAATCCAGCTTTCGATTCACGATTTTGCTCTTGCATTCAAAAGGTAATTTTGATCATTCTTCTTATAATGAGCAGTTTTAGTTTAGGAGATTCCCTTAAGCTTTTGAGGACATTTTTTTGGTTGCAGACCAGTGCCGTTATCTGTTGGGTTTGTTGCACAGTATGTTCTGAAACCGCTCCTTGGGGTTTTAGTTGCTAATGCCTTTGGGATGCCGAGGAGTTTCTACGCTGGTTTTGTACTCACTTGTTGTGTCGCAGGAGCTCAGTTATCTAGCTACGCGAGTTCTTTAAGCAAAGCAGATGTTGCCATGAGCATTCTTCTTACTAGCTGTACTACTATCGCTTCTGTTCTCTTTACTCCATTGCTAAGCGGTCTTCTTATCGGATCTGTTGTTCCCGTTGATGCAATCGCCATGTCCAAGTCTATACTACAGGTTGTGCTTGTTCCAGTTACTCTTGGCCTTGTGTTGAATACTTACGCAAAGCCTGTGGTCACTCTTCTTCGACCAGTGATGCCATTTGTTGCTATGGTATGCACTTCGTTGTGTATTGGAAGCCCACTTTCGATAAATCGAAGTCAGATTCTTTCATCAGAAGGTCTTAGATTGATTGTTCCGGTCATTACATTCCACGCGGTAGCATTTGTTTTGGGATATTGGTTCTCTAAGATCCCTGGTTTAAGGTAACGTTTTACCATCATCACTGTACTTCAACACGTAAAGTCTCAAAACTTTTATTGAGTTATGTTGTTGAATCTTTTCACCAGGCAAGAGGAAGAAGTAAGCCGGACGATATCTCTCTGCACAGGCATGCAAAGCTCGACCTTAGCTGGGCTTCTTGCAAGCCAGTTCCTTGGTAGCAGCCAAGCCGTGCCAGCAGCTTGCTCTGTGGTTGTAATGGCCATAATGGGTTTATGCCTTGCCTCTTTCTGGGGCAATGGGTTTCGTATCAGGGACGCTCTGACTCTACTAACACCGCAAGGTAGTGGCAATACCGCTGAATCATGAGCAATATCATCAGCAGAGCCACAAACCTGTAAAGCAAGGGAACCAACACCTGGAGACATTCATCGCAAATACTTTCCGGGGTTTGATTTTGATGTACAAACAGCGTTTGGGAAGTAAAGATTTTAAGGTTTTAGAGGGGATGGTATAGGTAGTAGTGTAGACGTGCTCACATTACATGTAAGTGTTCATCAATCATCATGTATGTAGTCTACTACTAATTCATGATATAAAAAAGGTTCAACCAATATTCAGTGCAAGAAGACAGGGAGAGCAAGTATACAGAGACCAATGGTAAAGTTGAACAATGCAACTCACAAATGCACTATGAGAAACAAAAAGTTTTGACTTAATATTGACCAAAGAAAAATAAATTACGAATAAGAAAAGAAAGTAAAAAGTACAGTGCACTGCCTTGATATGTTAAATTCAGTGCAAGACACGGAAAGCAAAAATACATTGACCAATGAAAAATTGCTCTGTGGTCGTAATGGGTCTATGCCTTGCCTCTTTCTGGGGCAACGGTTTCGTATATATCAGGGATGTTCTAACTATACTAACTACGCGAAGCAGTAACTATACCGCTGAATCATGAGCATTTGGCACTAACCTTTAAAGCAAGGGTACCACAACTTGAGAACGCAGATACTGTCCAGTTTTAATTTTGACGTACAAACTTCGTTTGGGAAGTAATAAAGGGAAAGCAAAAATAAAGAGACCAATGGATAGAGGAGGGGCAAGTTCTTAGTGAAATATTAGTTTATTAAGTATTCATAGGGCATAAGATAACAATGAAACAAACAAATTACGAAAAAGAAAAAAGAAAAAAAGGTTGGGAGCTTAATCATTCGTCATTTTCATCTTTAATTTGCCTCCGATACATTGCTAGCTAGATTTTAGTCAAACTTGGTACATAACTAAACACATATGACCAAGATGATCCGACTTCAAATTCCACTTTCCTGACTCTATTGTCCTCTCCAACAATGCATACAGTTGTTCCGTCTCCGTATATACCGTTATCACAACACAAAAAGACTTTCTTCTCCTCATCAAACAAGTAACTTGCGCCATACCAAACATAAAACTTGTCCTCTAAATCCACCACTTTGACCATGCTCCACGACAGCACTTTGTTCTCATCAACCTTATCTGACACCCATATCTCTATCTTTGATGTATAGTGTAATAACAAGGAAAGTTTCTCTTCTTTAACAACCGATATACACACATCTCCATAACCAGGATACTGATGCGGAAGACCTAGACGTTCAAATCTTTCTGTTGCATAATCAAAAATTACTAATGATAGATGTGTCTCTTCTACATGCCAAACATCCCAGTAACTCTTTCCCTTCAATGACACGCCCCAATTTAGATACCCTACATTGACGTCCAAAGTGACATCAAGAACCCTCCATGTATTAGTGTTCATATCATAAATTTCGAATTCTTCCTCCTCCCCTGCACAACCATTTTGGCACAGTATTTTGTAGCACTTCTCGTGGGATTTGTTGTCTTGGTAGGATCCTAGAGCATAGGTGCAGCCTGTCGAGAAACGATATCTGTGTTCAACCCACCTGGTTTGACCAGTACACGGGTTCCATACAACGAGCATCATAGTTTGGGTGTCGCATAAAAATAAACCGTCGCAATGAAAGACTTTACGAATCTTGGTTTTACCAAAAATCGAACGAGGGTCGACTAGGCTAGCTTCACTCATGACCTGTAAAGGTGAGCATAAATCAAGATTAGTGCTCGTTGAACAAACATTAACTCGAGATTCGTTTTGTCTTTCGCTCCCGATATTAATGTTTATCAAACATAGCGTATGTGCCTTAAACACGAGAATCAAATACTGCTTTGGGGCTTTTTCGAAGTGCTTTCTTGTGAAACTCCTATCGTTGATTAAACGGTTCCATCGTTTACAAGTAGATCGTAACCCTTTCAGAGATGTGGCCGGAACACGACAGAGTATCTCCTGTAATAAGTCATCTAGAAGTTCAGACATCATCATCGTTTGCTTGTTTGTTTAGGTTGTTGGTATATTTCACGTTTATTCCCGCTGCTCACTCTACGAACAATTTAAGTTAATTTATAGAAGGCCTAACACTCTTCTTTCCTTTAAAACTATTAGATTTTAATATTATTTTTTCTTAAATATATTAAAATTTTAAAATTTACTACTCTACATCAAATAAATTTAGATTTTGTTACTAATAAAAGACACAATTAAAAATACAATATATATATGATTTGAAAATAATTTGGTGTATATTCTATAGTTATTACTTATTTAATTATATGAGATAATTTTCCCTTTCATAGTTGCTAAGTTCATCTATCTATATTAATATTTGAACTATACATTATTTTAAAGAAACTAAGGAAAGAATTGTAATTTTTTCTATTTATTTTTAAATTTCTAATACATATGGTAAATAATCTCATAAATTTATATTATTTTAATAAATAAAAAAATTATTTTTAAAGATTCGGATCCATTTCCAAATATCATTAGATATTTTAATGTTTGAACGAATATTTGAAAATCGCAAAATTTGGTTGGTGTATTTGATTGGTATACTTATGGAAATATAGAATTGCGGAAAAAAAATTATTGCATAAATAACCCACTTAACATTAGTTTGTTGGCATAATATATTTTTGTAATTTTTTTCAACAAAAACACAGTTTTGTTTTTCATTCCATAACTTTTTTTATTTATAAAATATTTACAGAATTCCTGTCATTTGGTAATTACCAATTACCAATGAAAGCCTATGATTAATGATCTGGATATTTTAAAAAGTTTTAATATCGAGATCCATCTCATCCCTAACAAAAATTCTAAAATAATATACTGTATAAAATATCTATAAGCAAAAAATAAACCAACAAACAATAGGGGAAGTCTCTTTAATTCAGTAGTTTAATTAAAGGTTTATTAATGTTTTTACATTCGGATATTTGAATATTTGAAAGTATTTGAATATTTAAAAGCTAGGTATCCAAATTCTGATTTGTGAACCTTAAAATTTCTGATTTGTTTATATTGTGTAAGAAATTTGTACGCAAACCGTAAACCAACAAACAATATAACAATTTAATGGAAAACCATATGTTCCTCTCAAAAATCCTCTTTCCTGTTTCGTTTTTGGTTTTTATTTTCTAATTTTTTCCCCCCTTTTTCCTATGTGGTTTTGTTCACTAATTTTTATCCAAAATTATCATATGGTTTCAAGAAGATCAATCTGTAATTACATTGATTCATGGGTCCATTCGTCCATTGAATGACACAATAGTTTGGAGATGCAGAGAAACTTGCAAATGCTCTGTTCTCAGCAGAGCTACAAACTTGAATAGCAAGGGAACCACAACTTGAAACATTCATCGCAAATACTCTCCAAGGAATCAACCATGAGCAATGTTTGTAGTCTACTAATTCATTATATAAGAAAAAGGTCAACTCATGTTAAAATTAAGTGCAAGACAGAGAAAGCAAACATACAGAAACCAATGGAAAAGTTGTACAATACAACAGAGACAACTCACAAAAGGACCTTTAGAAAGAAAGAAAAAAGACAGAAATGATTAGTTATCTTCTTTAAACTTAGTATTGTTGCTTGAATGTTCACCATCTTCACCACCACAATGATCAGTCTGTTTGGCTGGGTACTTAATGGCATTAAGCTCGAGTTTGCGCAGAGCCGCTTTGCCTAGATCAACACCACACACATCAGATAGCCTCACCAGATACAACAACACATCAGATAACTCTTCACCAAGATGCACTTTCTCTTCTTCTTTCCAATCTGGAAGTCCTCTCGCCACTTCCCCTTTCCACTGGAATATCTCTGATAGCTCTCCCACTTCACCCACCTGCAGTTTCAGTTTCACTTATTTAAAAATCATTTCTAAAGCAACAAAAACAACACGAAACTAAAGTGTTGACTTTTGGTTTGTAGGACAAAAACTTTTGACCATTAATTTGTCTACTTGGTTGACTAAAGACTGTATTGCCAGCCAAGTCAAAAACTGAGCTCTAACTAAAAAAAGTAAAGACATCACATGTTTTTCTCGTTGGGTTGGTACAAAGCCACAATAATCACATGTTTTTCTTTACGATTTTTCCTAAAGAAAACAGAAAATTACGAAAAGATTATCACAGACACTGAAAAAAAATACAAAAAAGAATCAAATTTTCATGTAAAAAAAAAAAAAGAAAACAAAATCAATATGGAAGACAAGATCAGGAGAAGACCAGGCATTAGAACCAACTTCGAAGATCCGTGAGAAGGAAATAACTAACAAAACTAAAGAGATTTCCATAGAAAAAGAAGCCAACTTTTTTATTTTATTCTTTTCACACAAGCAAATAAAAACAAGACCCAAGTGCAATTTTCATGTGACCACTTCGGTAAAAATTATAATTAAGAGACTAATTTTGAGATTAACAGATAAAAATCAAATTAGGTGAAAATTATACCATGGCTAAAAGGAGATTCCTTGGGCTGTGATACTTCTCCCAATCTCTAGCCTTTGCAAAATCATCCATTTTCTTACTCAGAGTTTCAAGAGAAACTACTTCCTTCTCTTTTCCTCCTCCTCCCATTTCCATTTTTACACGGAGAAATCTCTTAACCCTAAGCGAGAGAGGAAAACAAAAGAGAAGAAGAAGAAAATGTGTTTACATATATGAAAGAAAGCCCATTACTTGATTCGATTTTATATAATCGGACTTTTTAATGACAGAGAGAGATGTGGATAGGATTGACTGGTTACCGGATGTTACCTGTTGAAACAAGATATGAACTGGTTTATCGAGGATATATGTGACGTACACGTGGCAGTCCCTCATTGTTTAGATGGTTTCTAGTTTTTTTAGTTTTTGGTTTTTAGTTTCTAATGTTTACATTTGGTTTTTTTAATTTTAAATTTTTGTAATAGACAAATCAAGAAAATATAGATTTTGGATTTTGTTTGGAAATAGTTAGGTTTTTTTAAGAAACCAATTTCTCTAAATTTTAGAAAATCAACTTTAGAAATTTTTTGATTGGTATAAATAAAATGGTTTTTTTACAAAACAAAAACAAAATCCAAAAACTATTTTAAAAGCTACAAACAATGAAGCTCAGTATTTGGTCTCATTCACATATTTTGTCATTTTTATAAATCTTCCACAAACATTGTAGAAAATGACATTAACTCCACTGCATTGTAGATTTCTAAGTTGATAAAGATGAATTGGGACAGACTAACTACTTTTAAGAAAATGAGGGGTATGTTTTATTAGAGAAGCTGATTCTTTGCATAAAGAATGAGAATATTATACTTTTGAGTCATTTTATTATTTGAGCTAACAATTTTAAAATGACAGGATCGAAAACAATTAGTAGATTACTAATACTAGCAAATTATAGGTATTAAAATTTTTTTTTTTTTTTTGAGTTACCAATCAAATATATGTAGTAAGGCATCATAGTTATATGATTAACTTCAGTTAAAAAATATTTTTGTACGTGTTAAAAAAAAATGTACAACTAGTCCCTCCCAACCAACATATATAATCGATAAGTTTGTGTATACGAGTACTAGCTAGGTAAAATATTTGCAAAAACCAATTTGAACAGTTCTTTTTTGGATTAAATTCGGATAGCCTTCAATATATGAAGCAAAACAAATAAGACTATAAAACGGGAAAAGTTTGATAAAATGCCACAGAGAGATATTGTTTCGTGGACAACAATTATGAACTAATACGTAACTGCAACAGACTACGAAGAAGCAGTGATTCTGTTATCCGCGATGCGTGTTGATCCTCGTGTCTCACCCGATGATTCAGCTCTCAGCATTTCACTCAAGGCTTGTGCTCGAAGCTCCAACATTGCGTATGGAGAATCTTTCCATGCTCAAGCTGCTTAGCTCTGTCTTCGTGGGAAGTTGTTTATTGGGTATGTACAATATTGTTAGAAAGTTCGAAACAAGAGTTTCAGAGCTTTTTGTTTTGTTTTTAATGCATTTGAGAAATGCTGTAACGTGGATAACACTCATAAAGGGTCTAGTTCATGCTGGTCGTTACAAGGAAGGGCTTATGTACTTTTCAAAGATGTCGAGATCGAAAGATCTTGTATCTGATTCATACGCGTTTTCAATTCGCGTCAAGTTATTAACGGGAAAGAGAACCATACTGGTGTGATGGTGAAGGGCTTTGGTGCTACTCTTTGTGTAGCTAACTCATACGCTAAGTAAAGGGAGATGCAAGAGGGACGTTATTTATTTGAAAGTCTGGGTGATATCAGGGACGTGGTTTCATGGACAAGCCTTATTGTGGCTTACAGTCGAATGGGTCAAAAGGCAAAAGCTGTGGAAACATTCATACGGATGAGAAACTCTGAAGCATCTTCCAATGAACATACTTTTGCATCGATATTTGCTTCTTGTGCGAGTCTTTATAGTCTTGTGTTGGGCGAGCAGATCCACGGTAATGTTTTTTTCTCTAGGATTAGGAGATTCTTTGTCAGTGAGTAACTCAATGTTGCAAATGTATTCAACATGTGGGAAGTTAGACTCTGCTTCTGTTTTGTTTCGAGATGAGAAGCATAGACATTGTTTCGTGGACCATGGTTATTGTAGGGTACTCTAAAGCCGGTTCAGGAGAAGAAGGTTTTAAGTATTTCTCGTGGATGAGAAAAGCTGAGCCAAAACCAACTGATTTTCTCTTGCTAGTTTGCTGAGTGTTTCAGGATACATGACACTCCTTGATCAAGGCAGGCAAGTTCATGCACCCTCGTGCTATCTATCTTGGTTTAGAACAGAAGTTCACGATTCGTAGCTCTGTGATCAATATGTACTTGAAATGTGGAATTATCGTAAAAGCTTCAAAGCTATTTGAAGAATCAAATAGATATGATATTGTTTCTTTCACAGCTATGATCGATGGATATGCTCATATGCAGTACACGGAAAGACCAAAGAAGCGATATATCTGTTTGAGAAGAGTCTAAAGCTTGGCTTCAGACCTGATGCTGTAACTTCAATCAGCGTTGTCACTGCTCTCTTTCGGGACAGGTTGACCTAGGTTTTCACTATTTCAACTTGATGCATGACAAGTATAACATGAGACCAGACAAGGAACACTATGGATGTTTGGTTGATCTGCTGTGTAGAGCAGGGCGACTAAGTGATTCAGATAATTAAGATGATCAATCAGATGCCAAAGAATGACGATGTAGTCTGGACCGTTCTTCTCAGAGCGTGTAATGCCAAAGGAACTTGGAAGAAGAGCGGCCTAGAAGATTCTAGAGGTGTATCCTTCATGTCCTACTACACATAACACATGGAACACTATCCAATATGAATTCAAGCAATGGGAAATGGAAAGAGGGTGCAAATGTGAGGTAGAATATGAAATCAAAAGGTGTGACCAAAAAGCCTGGATGGTCATCAATTGATTGTCGAGTAAAGACAGCTTTTTGGATTGAAGCAACAACAGATAAAATGTATTTAAACTCTACCGCTTAAATTGATTCTTTATATACACAAAGAACAACTATACAAATCAAGAACGTAAATTCTTCATTGATGATTATTATAATGTTGTAATTAAGGGATGATAGGGACCCCTTAACTATGTGCCTAAGTTTGCGGAACAAAGTTCCTCTAATTATGAAACGTTGTTTGACATCCTTTAATTATGCCGAGTTGAAAAAGAAAGGTCTTAAAATAATGCAAAGTAAGATAAAGACTGGTCATTGAACAAAATGCAACCAAGTTTAAGAAAGAAAGAATAAAATCTTAGGATTCCAAAATCGACAGCCCAACCCCCTATCATTTTTTTTAGGTTAACCCTTCCTTTCTTAACTAAAAGTTATATTCTTTTGTTATTGATTTTATAACAAACGTATCACATTTTGAAAAATTAATTTGTTCAAGTAACTTCTTTTCATCAAAAGTATAGCAAAAGTATTGCTGAAATCTCTAATAGGCTAGGTCCATTGTGGAGTGAACCAAGCTAGGCTGTTGCCGATGTCTGATGAAGGTTCCACCTCTTCAACCATCTCTTTATGTCCCCTTCTTATCCGAGTAGCATAGTCAAGAAATTTATGTGAAGATAAATAAGTTTATCTATCCGAAAATTAGCGGACTCTCATTTCAAAATGGAATTAATGTAACTAGATAGGAGTAGGCTAAACGAGTGGAGGAAAGTGATGGTTTATGTTATGAGTTTTGGTCAAGACGATCATAAACCAGTCTAATAATTTGTAACAGTCAAAAGACATATTAGTGGCTCTTGGAATGGGGTTGGAACTCTCGGAGAGGTGATAGTAATCGATTGGGAGAGGAGGACGTATCAGTCAAGTGCTCACATTCCTCCTCTTTATTTTATGAATAATTTAGCCATTTCTTGTTTATATGCTAGCTTACACTCAATGCCTGAATATATGTGTATTAGTAATTGTTTGTGGAATATCCGAATACGGTCACCTTTACTAAAAACAAGAAACAACGTCTACTGATAACAGGATTGTTTCAATTCCTTAGACTACTCCTACGCTCAATCAACCTAGTCTTTGTAGTATTTAAGGGTCTAATCCAAATTTAGGAGCTTTCTAACACACCAATGCTGCAGATAATAGCTTAATTCAAGTGCTAATAAGATTGATATGAGTAACTAACAGAATTAATTAAAAGATTAACAAGGAAAGAAATCAATTCAAGTTGCAAAGATCAAAATAGAACAAGAGAAACAGGGTGATTCTATTATAAAGAAGGTATTAAGCTCATGGATAGAGGTCAAAGACATATGGGTGATTAGTTGGTAACTAGAGGATGCTAAACACAATTAAGAACCTTCCCAACCATATGCACCATGATAATTCAAAACATTCTCATGCAATGAACCTATGTAACCAAGATTAATCATCAATTCTCATTGGACTAAAACAAGGCAACATGCATTTAAACAAGCCTAAACATGCAACTTAACATCCTAGCATCAATTCTCATTGGCTAGCATGAAAGGGTCTCAAATGATTTGGTCAAGACATTTCATCAAACACCTTCAGTGCAAGAAAAACCCTAAGCTCAAGAATAGAGATTTTGGCCCTAATCTAACATTAAGAACAACCAAATGAGAAGGGAACAAGGGAATAAACACTAACAACC